>JAVJIF010019471.1:0-68643 GCA_038442645.1 Agave tequilana | reverse complement strand
ATCTCATTTTCAAAATAAAAATCCTGAAGTCAACGGTCAATACCAGTCTACAACGGGTCGGCCAGATTTTGATAAATCTGAAAAATCTCAAAAATAATTTGAAAGAAAAAAATATAATTCTAAGAAGTAATATGAAAGCGGAATCTAGAAATTGATTCCAATTGTAAATTAAAATTTCTAGAATCAACCAGTGATACTGGCCGACACCAAATCCAGTGGAATTTGATAAATCAGAAAATTCTCAGAAAAAGTATTTAGATAGAAAATGTGATTTTAAGAAGTTACAGGAAAGCCGTTTTTAGAATTTCAACTCCGTGTAAATTAAAAATCGAGAATCGGTCAGCGGTACTAGCCGACACCGGTTTGAAGAATTCCAATTTAATTCAGAAAATTCCAAAAAATCATAGAAAATCTAAAATATTGGAAAACGATATTTGAAACTAAAATCGGTCAAATCAGAATACCAGAAAGTCCAAATCGAGCAGTACTTTAGGATCGGTCCCCCCGGTTCAGAGTAGGGCTGACTCCGAGTTCACGAATCAGATCCAGGCAAATGATCATATAAATCTCATAATACAAAACAAATACAGGAAGTAAATCAAAAATACGATCAAAAAATATAATACGCAACTAAGTATGTATTCGGGGAGCGGGGTGTTACACTCCATCCACCTTATAAAAAAAATTGCGTCCTCGCAATTTCGATAAGGGGAAGATGAACACAGAAGGATAGGAATGAGGATTATGCCAATCAAGATATGAATAACTGTGGGCCATTCTCCCAAATTGACTAAACGGCTAACTCAGGCTAAGGCATCTCTGCACTTCTGTCGTATAAATACATCCTCTGACGGTGCCATATTAACACTGATCTGCTGTCTGCTTATAAAGAACACTGTCAGAACTTCAAAAGATTAACCTATTCTGAATAATATAAAGTGAGATATCTTGGTAAGAAAATCAATAATACTTAATCAGACTGTGAACCAAAACTGATGAAATCCATAGAAATCCGTAGTGCTGAAATCCATAAATATAAAAATCCTGCATGGCATGATGTTGTCCTTGATAAAGTGTCTGCAGTAGAATTACTAATGTGCCACTACATATTAATTCCCCAGGAATAACCCAGAATACCCAAGATAAAGAAAACCTTGATAATGCTGAGTATAAATTAAGAAGACCAATAATTAAGAATTTCTGCATACTGGCGTTGCTAACTCTGAAAGACGTAGTCAAGAATATAGAATAACTGTGAAGAATTCTGAATACTGACTTCTGAATGATAACCCGACTGCAGATGAAACATGTAGAAGATATCTGAGTCCTGCAAGATGGTCGAATGGATCATTGACAAGGATCATGGCGATAGCTCAGATACAGCGATAAACCATGTTCTGCGGATCCATGAAAACACGCTAGGCGAAAGAAATCCGAGGAACGGCTAGAGTGCTAAGCACTGAAGGAACTAGCCCGGAACAACCAAAGGCCAAGCCTAGGTGAGGCCATCGCGTAGCACAGCTCAGGTGTTAAGCATTAGGGTGCGGCGAAGCTAACGCTCTGTGAGGCTCGCATATGGCGAAGGTCACACGGTGAAGCCAGCGCGTAACACAACGCTAAATGCCAAGCACCAGGGTGTAGCGAAGTCCACACCCGGTTAGGTCCATGGGTGACTAGAGCACGACCCTCGCCTGGCGAGGCTAGCGGAGCCTATGGTCCACCAAATCAATAAAGACTGCCAGGAGTTAGTGGCTCTGAGAACACGATCAAGAAATTATAATAACCGAGACGTGCCCGAATGTTGTCTTCTGAATAATAACTGACTGCAAATCAGCTCTGAGAATACCTGATTATATAAGCGATGACTACTCCGCTTGATGTACCGGTCTCCCATGATGTATCCATAAATACAAGAATATAATGCGAGGCCGAAGATCTGTCCAATATAAGACAATGTGATGTACCAGAGTCGAGGAATGTCAGAACATAATGAGAGCAAACCACATCTGCTATGCTGTTATCTCACTAGTCTACGCATATCTTAAGTTGGCATAAGGATTATGAAAATCAGAATAGTAAAAATAGAAGAGATAGGAATCATGAAATAGGGGTAGACACGGACGGATTAAGATTGGTGATGATAGTGCATTGAGAAGGATATGATATAGAGAATTTACCAACTCCCGGACATGCTAAAATAGGGACAATGGTTACGGTCAGTACTTTCAGGGTTCCTTTTAAGATATTGAGCATCCTTTTCTGTTCTCACTCCATCAGTATCTTGACTTCCTCTTCAGTCAGATTATATGTTTACCTCCTTCTACCATGTGCCCTAGCTCTTGGTCTCTTTTGTACCTGGCTTATGCTTGATGTTGGAGGATGAAGCGAGATCATTCCGCCAATAGGTCCCTGATTCCCTCACAATGGTGATACTGGATGAGTTGATCTGATCTGTGCGACGTCTCTGTCTCCTTGAACAGACAGTCACTTTTCAACTAATCTCCGGACACATAAACGACATAATTCATAACCTTTCTGGCGGTTACGTTGTAGGTGCCCGACTTCAGACAAAACTCACATGCCTTATGCTGAGGGTAAGGTTGGAGGGATGGCTTAGCTAGTGGGACACCCATAGGCCTGTCTGAACCTTTACTTCCATCAAATGAGTGGGTCTCTTTGCCAACTTCATCTGCATCTCATCCTGATCTTTCTTCTCTGGGTCCGTTCTACTCCCCGAGTAATGGCAAAAAAATTTGAGAATACTTCTTGGCTGCTTGGGAATAAGAGACATCTTGATCCTCATCTTCATTTCTCACTAAAATATTACTTGCTCGGCTCTCCTTGTCAACCACCATGTAAAATACCGACCGACTATGCCTTAGGAATCTTGCAGTGTACTTATTTACAATTCAATCTTCTTACTGCAATTTGATAAATCATCCTTTCATTCTTTCTGAGCTATTACAGAGAAGAATCGTCTCATAGAAATCCTTCGAGAACTGGTCCCAGGTGATGAGCTTTTCCAGTCTCGTTGCCTCCTACCAACCACCACGTCTTGGCTACATCTTTCAACTAAATCTTGGTCACTTCCACTTGGTTCTCGTCAGGGACCCGAGTTGCCTTCAGAAGATTTGTAGTATTTACCGGCCACTTCTATGCATCCAGGGCTTCTCCATGTTCGAAAAGATTGCGGCTAAAATTCCCTGAAATTTAATATGTTGCCTGGTTTCTGTTCTCGGAGTGCAACCAACAATTCTTGGTGCGGGACCTTCGTCTGTTCTTGTTAGTTTTTCATCATATTTTGTAGGAATTATCAACACTTCCTCCATTAGGGCCATTCTAAGAAGAACCAGAACTGTTATGATTTTTCCGTCTTTTCATGTCCGAGTTGGTCTAAGAATAATGAGAAACTGAAGTATGAAAGGATGGGAGAACTTCAGGATTCAAAGGCAAGATTGTCAAGAGAGAATGGATAACTTTGTACTTGTAGTTGAATTGTATAACCAAGACTCATGCATTCCAGTTGCAAATTTCTTTACCATTAATTTGCCGACTGGTTGTACTGAGGATGTGAGAGCCTAGGCTCTGATACCACCCTGTGACACCCCGATCCGGCGGGTACGGGGACGTCACTGCGACGTATATACGCAGGTCAGAAATACTCTCACGTATATACGCTAAGTATCAGTACAGGTAAGAATCAGAGTACGGAAGCAAGTGGTGCATTATACATTCCAACACATGAGTACAGTTACAAAGTTATCACCAGATGTGATAAATATTACAAGAATATTACATCACCAACATGGCGCAAATGCGAGAATACAAGAATGTACAAGTATGAACGGTACAAATAGAGGCTCAGAGTCAAAACAGGAAAACTCTAGAGCCAAACAAGGGGGCCTGGAAGAATGGGGTTCTGGACGATCTGCTGGAGATCCACGCTACCGTTGCGCCACTCTAATCAGCAACTAGGAGAACCACATGCTCCAAGCTCCAAAACCTGGACACGAGGATCCAGAGGAGTCAGAACTCCCCGAGCGAGTGGTGATGCGAAAGCCAGATGGCGAGTATGGATAAGCACATGTGTAACGATAAATCAGGATCATAACATGAAAACCGTGTAGTAGGCACAAGCATACAGGAGCAAGTAGATATACAGCAAATGATATCAAGTAGGGAAGACTCATAGTATGATCAGATAAGAGCAGGGGGCAAGTAAAAGGCAGGATATGAGCAGGTATAATATAATAATCATAAAACTGAAAATCTGAAGTAAAATCCGATACAAGCAAACATAGCAAGGCATACTACAGATTCATAGCTGGCATCTTTTATTATTATTATTACTCGTCTTACCCCGATGTCTAGATATGTGAACTAGCGTCCCAGCACACATATATCCACATCTGAGTAAAGCAAGATTGTTATTAGAAACCAACGGGGGTATCAACGAACAATGTTTACAGTGGGTCCCGTACATACCCGGGACCACGACCCAGGATTGTTCCGTTGCTTGGTGGATGGAACCTGCCGCAAGGCGATTAGGAGGGTCTTATAGAATGCCCTTATCAAGATGGTACCAAGAAGGAGGGAGCCAGCACTCCCCTCGGTCGCCTGGAGGCCCACAGGTCAGACCGGAAGTTTTACTTGTACAACATGCCTAGTACCACTGTAAACATGAACATATATTGATAGCCGCAAGTTTCCCTGACCCGATGCAAGTTGTTCCTTTTTATGATTTGTTATGTAATTGTCAACTTACGGGAATAGCAGGTGCAAGACATGATCAGGAGTTCAGGAGTACATGAGTACTGTAAATCCAGGTCACTGTATATATATAATACAGGATAACAAGTACAAGATTCAAGTCACTGCATGTAATACAAGATAACAAGTATAGTATTCCCGTAAATGTGATAATCACAGGTCAAGTATTAATATGTCAAGAGGCAAGTGATAAGTCATGTTATAATCAGACGCAAGTGTCAAGTAACAAGTCGGGTGTCAGGTGATGACACACCAGTTGACAAGTGATATAGACGGTGTCAGGTATTAGCATGAAGATAATAAGTGTCAAGTAAAAGCATGTCCAGTATTAATATATCAAGTGTGTACTTTGTCAAGTGATAGAATAATAGTTGAACACAATCAAAGAAAGTGTTAGTTCCAAACAGCATAAATCATGAATAATACAAGTCGACGAGATGAAATGGGAAAGCCAAGAGAAAAGCGAGAACACTCGCCTAAGTTTTCAGAAAATATAGTGAAATCCCCGATCACCGGAATCCAAGAAATCAACGCGTCAATGCGTAAAGAGAAAGTGATAGAGAGAGGGGAGATCAAGAGAGAGAAAAAGAATGAAAGAGAGGAGAGAGAAAGTGAGAGCTAGAGAAAGAAGTCCATGGAGAGAGAGAGTGTACAGGGAAAGAGAGTATGGGGTGAGAGATTGAACAGGAAGACGCGGGCTTGAGAGTGAGACGCGGGGGTCGCAGACGCGGGAGTCGCGTCGCGTAGATGTTACAACCGCGAGGTTCGAGACCCGCGTTCAAGTCAGGGCACGAGGAGAACGCGGACGCGGACGTGGGTTCCGCGTAGCGTTAACACGAGAAGAACACAGACGCGGGCATGAGCTCCGCGTTGCGTCGATACAGAAACACGAAGGGCGCGTTATACAAATATCAAGAACGCGAAGATTCGCGTTAAGGAATTACCTAGACGCGGGGGCAAACTCCGCGTCTAGCAATTCAACAGAGAGAAAGAGAGAGACAGGGAAAGAGGGAAAGTGGGACGCAGGTTTTGGGAGACGCGAGGGGAAGTGAGACGCAAGTTTTTTTAGTCTCCCCAAGTTTTGGAGAAATCAGTGAAGGAAAGAAGAAGGAAAGGAAAAGAAAAAAGAAAGGAAGAAAGAATGGAAAGAAAGAAGGAAGGAAAGGAAAGAAGAGAAGGGAAGGGGTGGTAGCCGGCGATGGCCGGCGGTCACCGGCGGCGGCCGGACTTGGCCCGAAGTGGCCGGAGAAGGTGGCCAAGGTTCCAATATCCAAGCCATAGATGGTGGTGCAAGTGTAGTTTAAATTGTAAAAAGGGATTTTGTAAAGGGGTTTCGAAGAGCGAAGTTATAGGTCATCGGAAGGAGCACGATGAGGAGAGGAAGATGGCATAGTCGTTGGCGGCCAAGGTGGTGTATATGGTGGTGGAGAGGGTGGTGAAACTTTGGAGCTTAATGGGTTCATGGTGGAGAAATGAGGAAGAAGAAGGTGGAAAAGATGGTGTTATGGTGGTTGTTGTTGTTGGAATGGAGGGGGAGATGGAGGAGGAAGATGTGGAGAAGTTGGTGGTGGAGGAGATGGAGAATGGAGGGTTGGCCGCCCAAGGGAGCTTGGTGGCTGTCATTTGCTGCTGTGCTCTCTGGAAACAAAGAAGAAGAAGAGAGGAAAAAGAATGAATGAAGGAGAGAGAAGGAGTGGGTGTATATATATATATATATATATATATATATATATATATATATATATATATATATATATATATATATATATATATATATATATATATAAGGAAATAATTATTATAAGTTGACTTTGGGATTCCTTATATGATGAAACCTGCGTCTCTAGCCAAAGTTTGCTGCGTCCCCAACAAGGCAATGGCTGCGTCCAGGCCAAAGAACTGGACGCAGGGATGAAAGCCGCGTCCCGGAGGAAACGCGGGTTTTGCATTTGAATAAGACAAAAAGGCATGGTGATAAGACTTAGAGTTGATTTCACAAGACAAGCATTAAATGCAGTATGGAGAGCTTGCCTGCATTAAATACGGAATCCAGGTTGGTGAAACTGCGTCTAGCGAGGAGAGAGAAAAAGAGAAGAGTAAAATATCTGGATAAGGTTCCGGTATCTGGGAAAACACCGAAAACTTCAGAAAAGTCCAAAAAATAAAGTAGCTTGGAAACTTCCCAAAAATTCTCAAAAATAATAAATATTATATAAAAATTTTTGGTGAAATCGGTTTTCAGAAATTAAATCTCATTTTCAAAATAAAAATCCTCAAGTCAACGGTCAATACCGGTCTACACCGGGTCGGCCAGATTTTGATAAAATCTGAAAAATCTCAAAAAATGTCTGAAAGAAGAAAATATGATTCTAAGAAGTAATATGAAAGCGGAATCCAAAATTTTGATTCCAATTGTAAATTAAAATTCCTAGAATCAACCAGTGATACTGTCCGACACCAAATCCAGTGGAATTTTGATAAATTCAGAAAATTCTCAGAAAAAGTATTTAGATAGAAAATATGATTTTAAGAAGTTATAGGAAAGCCGTTTTTAGAATTTCAACTCCGTTTGTAAATTAAAAATCCGAGAATCGGTCAGCGGTACTAGCCGACACCGGTTTGAAGAATTCCGATTTAATTCAGGAAAATTCCAAAAAATCATAGAAAATCCAAAATATTGGAAAACGATGTTTGAAACTGAAATCGGTCAAATCAGAATACCAGAAAGTCCAAATCGAGCAGTACTTTAGGATCGGTCCCCCGGTTCAGAGTAGGGCTGACTCCGAGTTCACGAATTCAGATCCAAGGCAAAATGATCATAGAAATAACTCATAATACAAAACAAATACAGGAAGTAAATCAAAAATACGATCAAAATATGAATACGCAACTAAGTACGTATTCGGGGAGCGGGGTGTTACAGCTTCTTGGAATGGTCATGAATATTTCATCACTTTTACAGACAATTACTCTCGTTATAGGTACCTACACTTGTTCCATGAGAAATCTCAATCATTGGACATGTTTAAAGCCGTTAGATCTGATCATGGTGGTGAGTACTATGACAGATATGACGAATCAGGTAAATGTCCAGAATCATTTGTCAATTTCTGAAAGAGTGGTATTATCGCTTAGTATACCATATCAGGGACACCTCGTCAAAATGGTATTGCTGAGAGATAAAATCACACACTAAAGAATATGATTGAGAGTATGATAGCTCACACTACTCTACCAAAGTCATTATATAGTGAAGCCTTAAAGATGGTTGTCACCTCCTTAATAGAGTATCTAGAAAAACAGTAACTAAAACCCTATATGAGTTATGGACTAGGAAATCTCTCAGTATTAGGCATCTACATGCTTGGGGTTGTCCAGCGGAAGCTCGGCCATATATCCATATGAGAAGAAGTTGAACTCAAGGACAATTAGCTGTTTATTTGTAGGGTATTCTGAGAGGTATAAAGGCTTTAGTTTTATTGTCCCTCCACTAAGAACATAAAGACGGATTGCTAATTTTTTTTGAGAATATTCAGAACAGTGGGAGTTAACTACATAAGGACTTCATATTTAAGGAAGAACATATTGTTATACCCATAACAAATTGTTCCAAATGATAAAGTAGTTGTTCCACTTCAAGATGAAAATACAGTTGCATCCTGACGTAGATCATGCTGGTGAGGTAGAAACTGAAAATTCTCAACCACAAGTGCCTAGGAGATCAACTAGGGAGAGGAGATCAGTCATTGTAAATGACTATATTGTTTATCTCCAATAGTATGAGTTTGACATAAGGCTAGAGGATGACCCCGCATCCTTAAATGAGGCCAAACTCAACATTCACTCTAGTAAGTGATCAAATGCCATGAAAGATGAGTTAAAATCCATAAAGGACAATGACGTTTGGTATTTAGTAGAGTTGCCTGAAGGAAAGAACCGATTGGTTATAAATGAGTATTCAAAACCAAGCGGGATTCGAAAGGTAATGTCGAAAGGTATAAGGCACATCTTGACACAAAGGGATTCACTCAAAGAGAGGGCATTGACTATAAGGAGACTTTCTCCCTGATTTTCATGAATCATTCTTTTAGGTTTATTATGGCACTGGTGGCTCACTTTGACCTGGAGTTATACCAAATGGATGTTAAGATTGCCTTTCTTAATGGTAGCATTGAGAAGAAAATCTGTATGGTGCAACCAGAAAGTTTTAAAGTGAAGGTTTCATAATATTTGGTTTGCAAATAAAGAAATTCATTTATGGTTTAAACAAGTGATTGAGATTTTAGAATTTGTAAATAAGAAGAATGAGTTGTAGAGTTCTTAGTCTCAATGCTATCCGCTGTAGTAAGGGCCAAAGCGGGTCGTGATCCTCAGGGAGGGACTAGCGATGGAAGCGTTTAGTAAGATTCTCTAAAATTATTTTCTTTTATTATTTACAATGGTATATGATATTTACAATGAGAAGGTGAAAAGTAAATTTGAGAGAGATGGAGATCTAAACTAGAATTAGAAAGAAAGAAAACTATACATACACACCTCTTCTACCTTACTTACCTTTGATCCGTGCGATGACTTACCTTGTCTTGGAAGGCGTACAAGTATGGCGTATAGGATCGTCCACCTTCTTAATCTACACTACGAAAATAAAAGACAAACTAACGAAGGTTTGTTCATCTCCATAGGCCATCAAGGGCTCTTCTTCGGCTAGGCAGTCTCAACGCAATTGGGTCTCATAGTTCACAATACATTAGAGAGAAAATAGAAGAAAACAAGAACAAAATAAACACAAGATTAAACAAGAATAAAAGAACATAAAAAAAAACGAACCTCGAGTTGATTTATTTAACAATAGAAGAAGAGCAAAACTTACACCGATTGTCACCCTCAGTACAAGTAGATCTCCTTCCTCCATGAAAACATCCTCTCCTCTCAGTTACAAAAAGGAAAAATAAAAATTACAAAAGAGAAAAGAAAACCTAAACTAGAAGAAAGCCTAAAAACCCTAATTTTTGGCTCTGTATTTCGCTGGGCGCCCTTCTCGGTTGCACTGCGGGGTATTTATAGGTGCAGAAGGAGGTAGAGTCCAGATCGAAGTCGTCCACGAAAACTGGTATCCAGATACCTGGTAGTGGCAGATGGCCACGCGCTTTGGCGCGTGGCTTCCCCTGGTCCGTCCATCTGGGCGTTGTCTTCTGGAAGTTGCATCCTGACTCTTTATCTTGGGATTTCGAGATAACTTGGGAAGCAAGTTACCTAGATCTCAAATCTCCCAATATCTTTTTAAACGAATTTTCTTATCTTTGCACTCTCTTCTTTGGCTTTTATCCTCATCCTGCAAGTGTTTAGGGTTGAATAGAAGTCTATCCTTCCCTCTTCTTTTAGTATTTGTAACTCTTGCCCTTAGTATTTGCAATTTTGGCAATTAATATTTGCAACTTTTATATTGGGCTTGAATATGGGCTTTTGGGCTTCTTTTTAAGCTTTATTTCTTTATTTTAATATTTCGAGGCCTGCACACAATAAATCATAAAATATTAGTAATGTGCAGAATTATAGGAAAAAATATGAAAATGTGATGGTAAATATAATGATAAAAATGCACTTTTCACTACCAATCACACCCCACACTTATCTTTTTGCTCGTCCTCGAGTAAAAATCAAAGAGAAAAAGAAAATTAATCTAACCTAACTCACTTTCGTAGGAATCACGATTGCACTTAGCACGTGCAACAAGCCGTTAAATCCCTAGGTTAACCTAGAGGACGAGTGTTGTCTCGTGAGGGTTTTCAGCGGATGACACCCACAAAATCCATAAAAAAGAGAATATTCGAATTATATTTGAAGAGACTAAGTAGTCTATAAGTTTTAGGATTATCATTTTTATTCATTCTTTAAACTTTAGTCTTTATATAGTAAATTGTTTTCCATTTTAGGTAAGATTTAAAATTGAATTTCTAATATAGTCTTTTTCGTTACCAAAAATCATATGCATCCCTATGAATTTATACTAGGAATTCCTTAACTTGGACTCTCATGCCTCTTTATTATTTATTTATTTATATATATATTTTTTGATATGTATAACTCATCTAATTTTCTTTCGTGTAAGTATCAAGGCTTCTTGAGGCCCTCATACCTAACTAATTGACTATTAGATGTGTTAGTATATATATAAGTAATTTTTCCTTAATTTCCTTAGGCTTTCTAATCCACCATGTACGAACTTAAAGTCGATGACTCCCAAACCGGTTGGCTTTAGGGCACCAGGTGAGAAAACACCCCGCGGACTCAAATTCGAGTGAACTAGGCCCCAAAACTAAGGACTTTATTTTATTTACTCACCTTTAGGCATGAATACTTATGCTTCTTGAGGCACATGTATCCAGCTTAATTAGTGATTTTCTTTTTTTTATTATTATAGGCACAAGAGTCTTTGTCTTAGAATCCTAGATATGTAAATGTATTAGGTATGCATGTTTCATTAAGGTAAAAATCAAGACTAATTATTTATTCAATTTTTTCTCCTATACCTAAAAATTCAACAATTTATTTATTTTGACCAAGTTTTTAGAAATCATAATCATGATTTTCCTATTCTTAAGATTAACTTAGATTTCTTTCAAAAGATAAGTCAAAATATTGTCCTTTTTCATTTTTTTATTTTTTATTTTATTTTTTTTATATTAGCAAATTTTTGTTAGTTTCTACCTATGTTAGTATGTTAGTAAAGCCTCCCCCCACACTTATCTCATGCATTGTCCTCAATGTATGAAAGTATGCGTGTATGCATGAAAAAGAAGAAGGGAAGGCAGAAGTTACCTCAAGGTGGTGGTTCCGGTGGTGGTCTAATTGGGCCAAGCGTTGCTACCCAATCAAGATAATGTGGTAGTTCACGGGACCTACCTTTATTGACCTCTTTTCTATTTACATGTGTATTGTCCCCAGTATGAATAGGATCATGGAAGATCCTCTCGTGAAACATACTTCCTTTACATGACCAGTCCTGGAAAATCATCACAGAGTCATGGTCTATACCTATGTCCAACAAAACAATGTGACTTGGTAGAATGGTTGACTTGGACTCAAGAATGATAGGTTCAGGAACGAATACCGACTCAGGAAAGAAACTTAAATCAAGTAAGGATTCTGGAGTCGAGCTTGTTTTAAGAAGTGTGTCCAAGTCAAGAAGTTGAAACTCAAGTCCACAATCATCTTCCTGAAAATCACCTAGAGGGGGGGTGAATAGGTGATAATGCTAATCAATGGACAAATTAAAAATTAAGATGTAACAATCACCCAACAAGGTTCACAAGATGAATGAAAGCAAGTAAATATAGCAATGATGATGATAAGCAAGTAAAGTAAAGTAAGGAGTGCAAGAATGTAAACCAAACGCAAACACAAGGATATGTTATCGAGGTTCGAGCACCCAGCTCTACTCCCCGCCTTCCCCAGAAGGATTCTAACTACTTCCACTATCACAAAGAAATCACAATTACACCGGAGTACCCAACTCCACAATCTCAATTACAAGCAATTTCTGAGTAGTAAAAGACCACAAACTCTCTCTTTCAAATGTCTCTTCCCTTACAAAAGTCCTTAGAGAACAATGAGTAGGAATGAAGCTCTTGTTGTAAGTGAAGAAAGAAAATTAAATCAGAGAGTATTTCAAAACACTTCAGAAAATGAGAGAGAATTTCAGCACAAAAACCAAGAAACAAAGCTCTTTTGAATGCCTTAAACTTTTGATTTTTCTTGTAATAATTGTTGTTAAACAATCTCTCCCCAAACACCCCTATTTATAGGAGAGGGCTAGGGTTAGGGGATAAAACATAATTAGGATTAATCAGAGAGTATTAGGTTTGAAATAAATCCCTTAAACCAATTTTAAACACAAAAAGACAAAATTTAAAACAGCCCAGAAAATAGCCGTTTACTGTTCAACGGCTAGTCCGGTCGACCGCCCGGTCGACTTAACAAACCCGAGAGCAAAGCTATTGCAGTCAGGTCGACCGCCCGGTCGACCGGCAAACATGCACACTGATACGTGCATCTGCCAGAACCACGGTCGACTTGTCCGGTCGACCGGACAAGACTGACACAGGCACGGTCGACTGTTGCAGTCGACCGGTTCAGGTCAAAAGACGAGTTTAAAACACAATTTTGAAAAGACTTTGATTTTTATGAAAAATATCTTTAAATAGTACTAAGTATAAAACTTAAAAATTGATTTATAGGCAGAGGATTTTGTATCAAAAATATTTTTGTACATTTTATAGAAGATCATCTTAGAAACAATATGTGCGCAAAAACGTGTGTGATTGAGCTTCAAACCTATCCATCATTCTTTAACAAAATTCTAAACCTATAAAACTAAAACAAATCTTGTTGAGCAATCTTCAAGTCTTGAGCCATGCTATGCCTTGCTAGAGCCCCTTCTTCTATGTTCCTTCCTTGATATGCAATATGCCTTCTTTGCTTCATGAAACCTAGAAGTTGTTGCAATAGCTAAGCAATGGCCTCCAAATATGGTACTAACCTGAAACTTATCTTAAACAAACTCATTAGTACCAAATAGCACTAATTTGGTTTGTCATCATCAAAACTCAATAAATGGAGAGTGTAACCTTTTGGGCCAACAATCTCCCCCTTTTTAATGATGACAAAAAAAATAGGCTACAAGATAAAAATATAGGGGAGGAGAAAACTCCCCCTCAAATTATGCTATATAAAGAAGACATTTAAACTCAAAACACAAGAATTCGTTGAAAACATAAAAACATATATGCTCTTGATACCAATTTAAACCAATTGAAACAATAATGAAAACACAAGAATTCTCAAAACGCATGAAAACAAAACAAGACAACAAAAACATATATAAACTCATATAAACTCATATGGAACCAAGACCATATAAACTTATTTTTATCATGCACTAACTCATTTTCAATGCACTAACCCATTGTTTTTGTTTCCCACTCCCTAACTTTATGATATTAAAGCAATTGGTATCGTTGAATTCTTTCAATTGGTATCAATCTTGACATCCTTTTGTATACTCATATATGTTTTGTTTTATATATGTATGCTTACACTTCATATAGTATCAATTTCTATTGGTATCTATTTCTTACATACATATATAGATGATTTATTTGTGCTTATTATATCCATATATCTTGAAGCACAAATTTTGGTTATGTTAAGCTTGAATTTTTCAATTGGTATCCATATACAAGCTTTATCATAATTTTAAGATTGCTAAGCTTGAATTTTTAATGAATATCATGTTTCAATTGATTTAATTTTCAATTGGTATCTTATTTCAAGCTTATGCATATTTTCTTTTGGTATTTCATAAAGGGGGAGAAAACTCGTATTTTATATTAGTATTTGGTTTACCATTGTTTTACCCCTTGGAATAATTTATTGCTTCTTTGTTTGAAGATTTAGGGGGAGAAGTATTTGTTTTCATTATGATTGTTTTACCCCTTTGTTGATGATTGACAAAAAGGGGGAGAAGAATTTGTAGTTTATATGCATGGTTGATTTATGCATATGTTTTAGTTGGTTTTCATTAGTAATAATATGTTGGTTTCAATATTATGGTTTCAATATTATTGTTTTATTAGTATCAAGAGCATATTTCATTGTTTATGTTTTATTTTAATTGGTATCCAGAACATGTTTATATGTGTTTAAGAACATTCATTGCATGTTTTATTGTTATGTATGAGTTAAGGGGAGCTTCTTTGAAGCTTTACTTTAATCCATGCATATATAACTCCATGTGTTTTGTCATCATCAAAAAGGGGGAGATTGTTGGTCCAAAGGCCTTTTACTCTAGTTTTGATGATGATTAACTCATGTAGTTATGTGTACTAATAATCTTGCAATGTTTAAGTTTCAGATATTTAACAAGATATTAGTTGGTGAAAGCTTCCACACATCTTTCACAAGGTGATTCAAAAGCATAAGCATCAAAGATTCTAGCACTCATTGGAGTCAAGCTTGGTGAATCACGGTTTGGACTGAGTCAACTTGAAGACGGCGCTCTACAAGAAGACTTAGGTATCCCTACTTTAGTTTGTGTTTAGATCCAAATTGTAAAGATTAGAATAGTATGATAATGCTCAAGTTCACAACACACACGTTTCATATTTTGAATATTGGTTTTCGGTTTTTCGGTTTTTGGTTTAACCGATCTTGGTTTCATGAATAGATAGATCAAAATAAGTTTACATGGTTTAATGTATATATGATTTGTTCTATATACATGCATGCTTTAATTTCCTAGACAAACTTAGTTTTGACTCCTTTATTCATGTGTTATATGTTTTGGTATTTTTGACAAAACATATTTTGGAATTAATGACAAAAACTATGATATATATTTGTTTCATGTATATTGGATTTCTATCCATATGCATCATGCCTAAATGTTGTTTAATATGATGTTTTTGTACTTGGAAGAGTTTGGACAAAACGTATTTTCTATTCAAAATCTAAGTTTTAGAAAATACAGTTTTTGGTTTTTGGTAAAAATGAAAAGACACAAAAATAGTTCATATTGATTGATATTTGAGCTAAACTTTTTACCACATGTTTATATATCAATGCAAAATGATAAAACTATTTTTGGTGATTTTTAGAAAAGATAAAAGAATTCGTTGAAAACATAAAAACATATATGCTCTTGATACCAATTTAAACCAATTGAAACAATAATGAAAACACAAGAATTCTCAAAACGCATTAAAACAAAACAAGACAACAAAAACATATATAAACTCATATGGAACCAAGACCATATAAATTTATTTTTATCATGCACTAACTTATTCTCCCCCTTTTTGTCATACATCAAAAAGGGTTAGGAATCACATGTTTAATCAATAATACAAACATTAAGTTCTCCACAAATAAACGAAAATCTAGCAAAATCAAGAGGTTTAGTGAAAATATCGGCTAGTTGCAAATCCGTAGAAACATAATCAATATCTATATCTCCTTTCTCAAAATGATCTCTAAGATCATCCCCGAAGGTGACGGAGCCACCTTCCATGTACCTTGATAGGGTTGTAAAGTTATTGATGTCCCATGTCATGTGTCTTGAACAACCACTATCAAGGTACCACCGCTCCCTACGTCTTGGAGCCTTGGTGTGTACCTACATCAAATAATTTAGGACTTGATTTTGGTACCCACATTTTCTTGGGTCCTAGGGGGTTAGTTTCATTAACCCAAATAAGATTATTTGATCTATTAACTTGGTCATAGCAAAATTTAGCTAAATGTCCATTCTTACCACAATATGTGCATCTATATACTCTACCATATTTGAAAGCATAATGAGTGTGTGATTTGTGAGCATGAGAGTTGTGAGCATGAAAAGATTTAGCATGTGTAGTGTGAGCATGTGAATTTTTAGCATGAGAGGTGTGCTTTTTGAAAAACTTTTCTTCAAGTTTCTTAGTGTTAAAAGCACAATCTTTCAAAACTTTTTCAAAATCAACCATTTTAGTTTTAAAGAGGAAATTTCTTTTTCATCAACAATAGGAGATTTTCTCTTACAAGAAACCTTATAGGCATTAAACTCATTTTGAATAGAAATAAGATTAGAAGAAATATCATCCTTTTCTTTAGAAACCATAACAAGTTGATTTTTGAGAAAAGCAACTTCCTTTTGCAATTTTAAGCATTCAAGTTTCTTGTTATCATAAGTTTCGGAAAGTTCAACAAAAGCATGTACAAGAACTTCCTTACTTAATTCATCATCTTCATCATCAAGAGATGGAGAGGTTACCTTTGGAGTGTTTGCCATGAAACACATGTTTGCCGTATCCACCTCTTCTTCGGACTCGCTTTTCGAATCCACGTTGCCTTGTATGCTTTCTTTTCCTCCGGCTTCTTTGGCTTGAAGGAGGAAGTCATCTTCTTCTTGAACTCCGGGCAATCCGCCATGATATGTCCGGGTTTGCGGCAATTGTAGCAAATGATCATTCTCTCCTCTTTGCCTTCAAATTTCTCCGGAAGTTGAGCTTGTTCTTCCGGTACAACCTCTTGACGTTCCACACAAGTAGAGTTAGCTCCTCATCTTCTTCTTCGTCTTCGTCATCGTCATCATTGGTGGATGAAGACTTGAAGGCTATGAATTTCTTCTTTGAAGTAGTGGCCTCTTCTCTTGCCTTCTTCTCCATCTCATGGGTCTTTAGGTTCCCAATGAGACTAATGAGGTCCATCTCGTCCTTGTCGTTCAATTCTTTTAAGGTGGTGGCCTTTATCTCCCATGAAGACGGAAGAGCCCGAATCACTTTCCGCACCTTTTGATCGTTGGAGATGTCATCACCTAAGGAAGAAAGACCATTAGTGATTTTAGTAAATCTTATAATCATACTATCAATAGACTCATCATCAATCATTTTAAATGACTCATATTGGGACCTCAAGAGATCTATCTTAGCTCTCTTGACTTGTGAAGTCCCTTCGTGTGTGACCAATAAATGTTGCCAAATCTCATAGGCGGATTGGCAATGAATTACCCGTGTAAGGTCATCCTCATTCAAGGCGGTTAATAGGGAGTTTTGGGCCTTGGAGTTAGCCTCATATTCTTCTAAAGTTGAAGTCGGTCCAAGTGCTCTCATCACCATTGGGTGCTACATAGGGTTTGGTCAAGGACTTGGCCACTAAGCTACCCAAAGATTGCAAAAATATAGTCATCCTAACCTTCCAAATAGGGAAATTAAGTCCATCAAATTTAGGAGGGGTTTTAATGTTATCGGCCATGTTTACTAGTGTATGAATGTATGAATGAAAATGTTGATTAGCAAATTTTAAGGATCTCTCTATGGATGTTAAGCCAAAACCTAGAGTCCAGGCTCTGATACCAATTGAAAATCACCTAGAGGGGGGTGAATAGGTGATAATGCTAATCAATGGACAAATTAAAAATTAAGATGTAACAATCACCCAACAAGGTTCACAAGATGAATGAAAGCAAGTAAATATAGCAATGATGATGATAAGCAAGTAAAGTAAAGTAAGGAGTGCAAGAATGTAAACCAAACGCAAACACAAGGATATGTTATCGAGGTTCGAGCACCCAGCTCTACTCCTCGCCTTCCCCAGAAGGATTCTAACTACTTCCACTATCACAAAGAAATCACAATTACACCGGAGTACCCAACTCCACAATCTCAATTACAAGCAATTTCTGAGTAGTCAAAAGACCACAAACTCTCTCTTTCAAATGTCTCTTCCCTTACAAAAGGTCCTTAGAGAACAATGAGTAGGAATGAAGCTCTTGTTGTAA
The DNA here is from genome assembly GCA_038442645.1 of Agave tequilana. Lineage (NCBI taxonomy): Eukaryota > Viridiplantae > Streptophyta > Magnoliopsida > Asparagales > Asparagaceae > Agave > Agave tequilana. The sequence goes on along the minus strand of JAVJIF010019471.1, from coordinate 50,558 downwards.
GTGAAGAAAGAAAATTAAATCAGAGAGTATTTTAAAAACACTTCAGAAAATGAGAGAGAATTTCAGCACAAAAACCAAGAAACAAAGCTCTTTTGAATGCCTTAAACTTTTGAATTTTTCTTGTAATAATTGTTGTTAAACAATCTCTCCCCAAACACCACTATTTATAGGAGAGGGCTAGGGTTAAGGGATAAAACATAATTAGGATTAATCAGAGAGTATTAGGTTTGAAATAAATCCCTTAAACCAATTTTAAACACAAAAAGACAAAATTTAAAACAGCCCAGAAAATAGCCGTTTACTGTTCAACGGCTAGTCCGGTCGGTCGACCGCCTATACAAAAATAGAGCCGTTACAGGCATACGGTCGACCGCCCGGTCGACTCAACAAACCCGAGAGCAAAGCTATTGCAGTCAGGTCGACCGCCCGGTCGACCGGCAAACATGCACACTGATACGTGCATCTGCCAGAACCACGGTCGACTTGTCCGGTCGACCGGACAAGACTGACACAGGCACGGTCGACTGTTGCAGTCGACCGCTCAGGTCAAAAGACGAGTTTAAAACACAATTTTGAAAAGACTTTGATTTTTATGAAAAATATCTTTAAATAGTACTAAGTATAAAACTTAAAATTGATTTATAGGCAGAGGATTTTGTATCAAAAATATTTTTGTACATTTTATAGAAGATCATCTTAGAAACAATATGTGCGCAAAAACGTGTGTGATTGAGCTTCAAACCTATCCATCATTCTTTAACAAAATTCTAAACCTATAAAACTAAAAACAAATCTTGTTGAGCAATCTTCAAGTCTTGAGCCATGCTATGCCTTGCTAGAGCCCCTTCTTCTATGTTCCTTCCTTGATATGCAATATGCCTTCTTTGCTTCATGAAACCTAGAAGTTGTTGCAATAGCTAAGCAATGGTCTCCAAATATGGTACTAGCCTGAAACTTATCTTAAACAAACTCATTAGTACCAAATAGCACTAATTTGGTTTGTCATCATCAAAACTCAATAAATGGAGAGTGTAACCTTTTGGGCCAACACTTCCCAAAATGGAATGTGACTCAATATTGGTGATTCAAGTTCAGGAATGATAGGTGTGGGAATCAAATCTGACTCTAAAAGATTACCTAAGTCGGGTAACAAAACAGGAGTCAATATTGATTCGGGAATTTGAACTTGATCAAAGATTTGAGAATCAAAGTCACATATCTCATTCGGTTCAATATCATAAAAATGAGAACTTGCCAATTTGTCAATGGGACTTTCAAAAGTATGAAATTGGTCAAATTCAATATGATGATCATCAAAAATGGGTGATTCAATTTCATGATCTATGGGTATGGGAATAAATGTTGGCTCAGAAAATTGGTCCAAATTGGGTAAGGATACCGGAGTCAACATAGATTCAAAAATGGAAACTGAATCGCAAAGTTGGGGATCGGGTTCACATTCACAATCTAATTCAATCTCATTGAAATTAAAACTAGCCAATTTGTCCAAGGATTGGGGTTGAGCAAGTTCATATTGATGTGATGAAATTGAATTTTGATCAAGGTCTTCTAGACAGAATGATTCTTGGTTCCTATCAACTTGCTCAAGAATGTTGGAAAGTCTAGAAATTTGATCATTCATTATATCTTGCAACCGATCCACTTTTTCTTCTAACCCATCGAATAGATCAATAATTCTAAAATCATTTTGATTGAGACTATATATTGAGATTAATTCTAAAATCCCCGGCAATGGCGCCAATATTTTGATTGAGATTTTAGAATTTGTAAATAAGAAGAATGAGTTGTAGAGTTCTTAGTCTCAATGCTATCCGCTGTAGCAAGGGCCAAAGCGGTCGTGATCCTCAGGGAGGGACTAGCGATGGAAGCGTTTAAATAAGATTCTCTAAAAATTATTTTCTTTTATTATTTACAATGGTATATGATATTTACAATGAGAAGGTGAAAAGTAAATTTGAGAGAGATGGAGATCTAAACTAGAATTAGAAAGAAAGAAAACTATACATACATACCTCTTCTACCTTACTTACCTTTGATCCGTGCGATGACTTACCTTGTCTTGGAAGGCGTACAAGTATGGCGTATAGAATCGTCCACCTTCTTAATCTACACTACAAAAATAAAAGACAAACTAACGAAGGTTTGTTCATCTCCATAGGCCATCAAGGGCTCTTCTTCGGCTAGGCAGTCTCAACGCAATTGGGTCTCATAGTTCACAAGACATTAGAGAGAAAATAGAAGAAAACAAGAACAAAAGAAACACAAGATTAAACAAGAATAAAAGAACATAAAAAACGAATCTCGAGTTGATTTATTTAACAATAGAAGAAGAGCAAAACTTACACCGATTGTCACCCTCAGTACAAGTAGATCTCCTTCCTCCATGAAAACATCCTCTCCTCTCAGTTACAAAAAGGAAAAATAAAAATTACAAAAGAGAAAAGAAAACCTAAACTAGAAGAAAGCCTAAAAACCCTAATTTTTGGCTCTGTATTTCGCTGGGCGCCCTTCTCGGTTGCACTGCAGGGGTATTTATAGGTGCAGAAGGAGGTAGAGTCCAGATCGAAGTCGTCCACGAAAACTAGTATCCAGATATGACTGAAATGCTGCGGAAACGCGGCTTGGGCCGCGTTTTCGCGGCCTGGTAGTGGCAGATGGCCACGCGCTTTGGCGCGTGGCTTCCCCTGGTCCGTCCATCTGGGCGTTGTCTTCTGGAAGTTGCATCCTGGCTCTTTATCTTGGGATTTTGAGATAACTTGGGAAGCAAGTTACCTAGATCTCAAATCTCCCAATATCTTTTTAAACGAATTTCCTTATCTTTGCACTCTCTTCTTTGGCTTTTATCCTCATCCTGCAAGTGTTTAGGGTTGAATAGAAGTCTATCCTTCCCTCTTCTTTTAGTATTTGCAACTCTTGCCCTTAGTATTTGTAATTTTGGCAATTAATATTTGCAACTTTTACATTGGGCTTGAATATGGGCTTTTGGGCTTCTTTTTAAGCTTTATTTCTTTATTTTAATATTTCGAGGCCTACACACAATAAATCATAAAATATTAGTAAATGTGCAGAATTATAGGAAAAAATATGAAAATGTGATGGTAAATATAATGATAAAAATGCACTTTTCACTACCAATCAGCAAGCATCCCGTCAATAGTATTTGAAATTTGATCAAGTAATATCCGATTTTGATTTTAAGGAAAATATAGTTGATCAATGTATTTACCATAAATTTAAAGGGAGTAGATTTATATTTCTTATGCTATATGTGGATGACATTCTATTAGCAAGTAACAATATAGATCTTCTACTTGAGATCAAGAGTTTTCTCTCAAAGAATTTTGAGATGAAAGATCTTGGAGACGCTTCTTTTGTGATAGGCATTCAGATTCAACGTGACAGGACACGTGGAATATTAGGTTTATCACAAAAAGCCTATATCGATAAGGTGCTAGATAGATATGGCATGAAAAATTGCTCTAGAGGAGATAAGTTAAGTCTACTCTAATGTCCCAAGAACGACCTACGGAAAGAGAAAATGAAAGACATTTCATATGCATTGGCGTTTGGATGTCTGATGTGTGCTCAAGTTTGTACCCGTCCAGACATAACATGTACCGTTGAGAAACTTGGCAGATACTAGATCAATCATGGGATTGATCTCTAGAAGACTGCGAAGAAGGTAATGCGATATCCATAGAAGACTACATGAAATCTGATCAATTGCAGCTGATTGGATACACAGATTCAGATTATGCTGGATGTATCGGCAATAGGAAATCCACTTCATTTTACATTTTCCTTATTGTAGGAAGATGGTGGATTTAGTCGAGAAGCCATTATAGCTACACTGTGACAATAAGAGCTATAATGCTCTACTGCAATAGTGACAAGAGTTCAGCAAAGTCGAAGCATATCGACATCAAGTTTCTTGTCATCAATGATAAAGTTCGGAATCATATTTTGTCTGTTGATAATGATGACACTATTCTTAACATTACAGATCCACTCATTAAAGGAATTTCACTTAAAGTCTTCTTAGAGCATCTTGCTCATATGGGGATGACTAGTCATTATGATATCCTGATTTTGTGGGAGTAGATAATTTTATGTAACAGACATTATTTCTAAGTGCACTTTATGGATATTTGTTGATTCTGATAAATAAATTTATAACTGCTTTTCCTAAAATTTACTTTTGCGCATTTGAGTTTGTTGAATTAGCAGTTAGACTCGTTGGAGTCATAAAGTGAGACTCGTTGGAGTCATAAGGCTAGACTCGTTGGAGTCATAAAGTGAAAACCAGTTGGAATTGTACCTTATTTGATCAGAGGACATTTCCATGCCACACGTCCACATTTGATCTATGTCGTTAGGGGTTCTGAAACTTGTGATGTGGAAGGTCCTACCTCGATTATACAGAAGGTAACGATCGCCATGTTCGGTGGTAGGACACTTAATGGACTAGATTGTTCTGAAACGTGGTTTGTTGGCGGTTAAAGTTTTGACGTCATAAAGTTATGCATAATATCTATTCAGTATGACTTGTTTGGCCCAAGTGGGAGATTGTCAGACTTATTTTTGCTTTAAAGTCTACTTTATTTTGGGCCTAATCAAGTCAATTGGATATTTGCACCCGCCTACTTAACCTATGTTGTTTGACCCAATAAAGAATTAATCAAACCTAAATGGTTTGAGTTTAGACATGTTTTCAATTACACTTAGCCATGAGTGTATTTAAATTAAAATGTGGGACTCATCTACACGTGTGGAACTCGTGTTATAAATCAAGGGCCTAGATTTATGATGAGTTGAACTAGGGTTTCTTGATGCTATATATATATATATCATGAGTAGGGTTCCCTATCCACCAACAATAACCATCTCTCTCTTGGAGGCCTCTCATCTCCTCTAAGGATAAAGAAGAGAACTTGGTGGCAGGAGAGAAGAATCCTCTCCCTCAACTCCGGCGTCCTCGAGATCGTGCAACCTTCGGCATTCTCTTCGTGATGGAATCAAGTATGCCTAAAATCCTCCTTCCCTTTGATCATGATAAAGAGACTTACAGTATATGTGTAGATCTTGTATGAAATAAATTTAGATCTAACATTCCGTTCACCTACTACATTCTGAATTGCAGAATCTTGTTCCTCCTATGTCGTGTGGTAAATGCCACATGAAATACCTAGTGTTCCTCTCACCTTCCCTGAGCATCTGAGATTTGGCTCTCTGGTGTCAGAAAGTTTCCTTCGCCAGTAGAAACTCTTTCAATTTTTTAAAGGTTTTCTGTTCCTTCTGAAGGAGATTCAGGTTGGGAGGGCCTTGTTGAATGTGCCTAGCTCATCCCTCAACTCCTTGATCTTGTTAGCCAGATTTCCAAAGTGTTTCCGATGTCATTTCTTCGCCTCTAACTTGAATTTGTCAACCTTGTTATTGAATCCTGATCTTTCACATTCGGACCACGCCTTCGAGAGGAAGTTCTTGTACTCATGGATTCCTCACTCACGTGGCTTCGAATTTGTACTCTTTCCATCTCTTCCTAGGGCATGTTTTAGCTTCACTAGAACAAGACAGTGGTCGCTATCTATCGCCGGCAGATGGTGGACAGAGACATCTTTGAACATTGACACCCATTCGGGGTTCCATAGGGTTTTATCTAGCCTCTCTCTGATGTGTGTTTCTGTAAATTGTTTGTTAAACCAAGTATATACTGCACCATGAAAGCCCAGGTTAAACAAATGACAGGTACTTAAAAAATTATTAACAGACATTTTATTCCATGTAACAGGTTCTCCACCAAGTTTTTCATATTGTGAAGAAACAACGTTGATATCGCCAAAACATAAAGCAGGAAGAGTTAAGTGAGAGTTTTACTTGTGGATTGTTCCTAGAACTCTGGCCTCTTGTGTGAGATGAGCTCTCCATAGAAGCAAACAAGATTCCACTTTGGTAAGCCAGCTGCCAACTGGAATTTCTGCCACTATGAGGTTGGGAGATAATGATGTGATGTTGAGTTTGTGGATGTTATCCCATGAGTGCCAGAGTCCCCTCGATAGTCCCAAAAACTGTACTATATGGTGATTGGTAATGTTGAGATCTCGTTGGAATGAGTTTTGGAAATGAAGGTGATGATGGGCGTGGTGGAGCGGAGGAGAGATCTTAAATTACGTATTGCTGGGTCACTCTTACACCCCCCGACAATTTTAGACTATAAGCCTCGTTATTCTGGCGGACCTGTGCTCGGCTTACAACTAGAAGAGATGGTGTCCGGAGAGGGGGTTTAGTCGTTTGGGGGGTGATGTGGGTTTTGATGGTGCGGGCGATCTGTGGGATGGAGGGCGGCATCGGACGTGGCTCAGCCGGAGGGCGAATTGGGTTCGGCTGAGGGTCGGGTTTAGTCGATGGTGCGGAGTTGGATGTCGAGCAGCGGTCTGAGGTTGGGGTCAGTTTCGGGTGGGTACGGTTTGTGATGGGCTGCTGGGTTGAATGCGCAAGAACACTATCTCGCAATCTCTGAGACCCCTGTCCAATGGTCAGTTTTGATAGGGGGGGAAAAAAAAAATGATTGCAAATCTAGAGATTTTGCTCGCTTGTCGAACATAGAAGTTTGCTTGCTGGCTTAAGAGAGACATACTATCAAACACTCTGTGTGCATGTATCCAAGGAGGTGCGGAATTTAGATGGAAATCACTGGTGCCCGAGTCACATTGTTTTCTCGCATCATTCTCAACATTGGGAGAGAAACTGAGGGGTGAGCAAAAAAGTTACAATGCCTGCAACATTCTCAACCAAATACAACAACATAATCTTCAACTATAAAGAAACAAAACAGATTTGTAACATGTGAATGATTTACAAACAGTATTGATAAATCTCATTCCAGGTATGATTCAGACCCTCAAATATACCACATTTAATCGTCTCTCTCAATCACTCCAGTAACAATCCTCAGCTAAAATCATCTAATAAGTGACCCTGACCCCTTGATATCTAAGAATCTCCCCAATGAGCTCCCCTTTCCCAGACCCAACATACCTCCCACAGATCTCCCCGTCCCTGATAAACAAGAAGGTGGGCACCTGAATCACATCCATGTCTTTCAAGAACTCCATGCAGCTATCGTTCTCGTCGCCGTTCATCCTCGCGAACACCACCATGTCCGCCATCGACCTTGACAGCTTGATCACCGTGGGGTACACCTTCACGCAGGGCCCGCAATGCTTCAGCCCCACGTCGAGCACCACCAGCTTGCCTTCAGCCCCCCGGTTCTGGTCGATGAGAGCCTCGACGTCGTCCCTGCAGTGCAGCTGCACGACGGAGGAGTGGTTGTCGCCGTAGTAGAGCACGTCGCCCATCAGCTCGTCGGGGCCGATGCCTTCCTCCTCGTGCACTTTCTCCGTCCCTTTGTAGAAGCTGAAGTGGGGGATTTTCTTGATGCCTTCTCGCCGGCAGAGCTCGCGGGTCTCGTCGGACTCGTCGCCCATGACGAGGACGAACTCGACGTCGCCGCACGTGCGGCTGAGCTGGACCAGGAACGGGTAGATCTTGCGGCTCTCGTCGCTCTGGCTGGTGGCGAACTCGACGACCACCAGCTTGTTCTTGGCGTTTTGGAGGGCGGTGTTGAACTCTTGTATTGTGTGGACTTTTTGAACTCGCTCGTCGGCGGGGGGCTTGGGATTGGTGGTGTTGGGCTTCTGCGTGGCGCCGCTGGCGGCGGCAGAGGCGGAGGCTCTGGGAGTGAGGAGGAGTGATCGACGGAGCGGCGGAAGGTTTCGGGGGATCGAGGAGATGGAGATGGATGGTAAGAGGTCTGGTTTGGAGATGGAGGGAGAATGAGAGAGTGGCCTTGAGAGGAAAGAGGCTATAGTTGGTGCTGCTGCTGCTGCCATGAGAGAAGAAGAGAAGTAACCAGAGAAGAATGTGTGTGTGTGTGTGTTGTTAGTGATGATTGGGGGAATGAAGTTGGGGAAGACTGGAGGGGAGGATGATTGGTTGCTTCTCCATCGCATTTGGTTTGTGGCTGCAATTAAAGATTGGTGGGATATTAAGGGGGATTTTTTATTTTTATTTTTATTTTTATTTTCTTATGTCCAATACAAAATGGGGTGAGAGAAATACACATCTTAGAGCCACAAGTGTTCGACTAGGGCCCGTTTGTTTTGTGTAAAATTCCGTAATTCATAAATGACTTACTACCCAGTTACAACAACGGCGTTTGTTTGGACCGTAATTCGTAAAACACTTACGTAACTCAACTAACACTCACTTGTAACCCAGTTACCACTCACTTACAGCCCAGTTACAGTTAATTTTGTGGTCATACAAATTTGTATTATTTTTTTATATTAATATTAAAATTTTTTAATATTTAATTTTTTTAATATTTATTTGCAGTATTAAAACTTTTAAAATCACCAAATAGTTAATTTTGTGGTCAACTTTTTCACTTACGACTTATACATTACGACAACCAAACACCGTAAAGTACAATACACTTTCCCACTTTACAATTTTATATTACCAACCAAACACCGTAAAATTTACATACATGTAACTCATTTACAATTGTAAAAGACTTTACCAATTACAACTACGAATTACGGCCAGTTACGACAACCAAACAGAAGTGTTTGGTTGCAAGGAAGTGGGAGGAAGTAAGAAAACAAGAAAGTATAATTTCTCACTTTCTTATCTATCCAAACGTCGGAAAAAGAAAACTAGAAATGCAAGGAAGTGGGTGAAAGTAAGGAAATGAGGAAGTATAATTGCTTACTTCCCTATCTATCCAAACATCGGAAAAGGAAAATAAGAAAACTCCTTTTCCTTCTCTCTTTTCTCTTTTACATAACCATTTTCTCGCTTCCAAAGTGCTACAGTTAATTTTGTGGTCATGTAAATCTCATTTATAATAAGTTGTAGCACAAAACAGTTAATTTTTTGATCATGTAAATCTCAATTGCATTCTAATTACAGTCTATTTTTTATTTTTCTTAATTAATTTTTATTTTAATATTATTTTGCGGTCAACTTTATGGTCACCTTTTCCACTTTCACTTTCACATTACCATCTAAACACCGGTAAAGACATAAAATTTTCCAAATCACACTTCCTAACAACATCCAAACACCGGAAAACTTACAAACCAATTCCCAAGTTTCAAAGGGAACTATTATCAATTCCTCACTTCCTTACTTCCTCACTTCCACCGTCAACCAAACAGGCCCAACAATTTCCTCACTTCTAGAGTGCGACAGTTAATTTTGTGGTCATGTAAATCTCATTTGTAATAAGTTGTACCACAAAACAGTTAATTTTTTAATCATGTAAATCTCAATTGCATTCTAATTACAGTCTATTTTTTATTTTTCTTAATTAATTTTTATTTTAATATTATTTTGTGATCAGTTTTATGGTCAACTTTTTCACTTTCACTTTCACATTACCATCCAAACACTGGAAAGACATAACATTTTTCATTCCACACTTTCCAACAACATCCACACACAACACTGAAAAGACATAACATTTTTCAATCCACACTTTCCAACAACATCCACACACTGAAAAACTTATTAACCAATTCTCAAATTTTAAAGAGAACTATTACCACTTCTTTACTTCCACCCTTAACTAAACAGACCTGTCACTTTGACAACCTGACAACCGGACGTGAATGTTTAGATGTCTGCGGGTTTCAGGATTTAAAATGAACTCAAAAAATTTATTAAATTACCTTCTTTTATACACGCCTATAGCTTATGCACTTCTCTGTACGCATGTGGACCCTCGTCAATTATTAAGCATATGACAAGAGTAAAAATATCATTTAAGCGCAAACTGTAAAAATAAAATCACAACTTTTTATTAAAAAATTCATGAAAATTATACGTCCTAGCTAAAACATAATTCATGGCAAGGTTATGATTATATATTTTATATATTCCTTAACTAAACGAGTAGTAAGCAAGTTAAATAGATTAAACTCCAAACTCACCAATGCATGACAGAAAGGAAAAAGAAAAAGAGGGAAAGAAATTAGGATTTTAGAGGAACAAAGAAGAGAGTAAAAATTGATTCAGACTTCAGCATCAAGGAAATCTCTCTCCAATACTGCACATCACCATGTAAATATGCAAAATTGGTTAGCACATGAGCATGCTAAATAAAAAGTTTCATTTAATCAAATCATTGCAGTCTACCGAATGAACTACAGGTCTTAACCTTAAATAACCCCACACACTAAGAAGTTTCATATCACAATCGATGTAGGACTAAATAAATAAAATAAAACAACCACAACTAAATATACTAAAGCAATCCCCATCATTCTCCCCGCTTAAAAACATTCATCTCCGGTGAATGCGATGATGGCAAATGGCAAGTATGACCATGTCGAACAGAATTGTCTCCTCACATGTATCATCTCAATCAGCCCATGGTAGAAGCTGAGAAGCCGGCAGTTGCCTGTCGCTTCTGAACCAAGGTGGTGGAGGTGGACCGGGCTTTAATGATGGATCATCAGTAGTCGTCGGAAGCTCAAACATGACACAGGCAGCAGCAGAAGCGACTCATCCCTGCTGAAAACTGGACCAATACCAGGGTCCCATGGGATGTCCATCTCATCGGTAATGAAAGCAAACCTCTTCAGAACTTTAGAGGAACCTATACATCGAATGTGCAGCTCCCTCACAATTTCAGGGTGACTTGTAATCATCACCTCAATCTCAACTGCAAACTCCTGCAATACACTATATGGACATGCAGAAAATTTATAGTTATTATTGTCATTTGCCATCTGTTTAATAATGTCATCATATGGAATAGGCAAATGCAATGCAGGAGATACTCGAGGCATAATCCTAAATGAAAACAGAAGGGATATATAAGATGCCTAGGAAGATGTGCAACAAACTCAGTTGGCGTGATACTAGATTCAGGACAAATCTCTAAACACTCACTAAAAAAAGTCAGAAACTTTCTGGTAGATCATAGTAAAGAACTCCAAAGATTGACTAGAAGGAGAGAAACTAAAAATAATCACTGTAAACTCAACTACTGGCTCACACTCAGCATCACTAGTGTGATATCAAGAGTATGGATATCAGTATGCATGGTGTGCTAGACTCAACTCTCACATCTACATCATCACTGGTACTATCATAAAACTCATGGATTTCATCAAAATTTGTGTATCGGAATTAGCTAGTGGATCCTCAGTGACACTAATAACAGTGGAGGAAACATAAAATCCTTAATAATTCTTGAGTCTCTAATATCATCACTATGAACGCTAATAATATGTCGATTCTCGCCTCTTGGTTCTATCCTCTTTAATGTGAAATTGCAATCCCGATTCTCTAGCATGCAGTCAAGGTTCTCTTTCATGTCAGCTTGACTAGCCAAATGAATGTGCCGCTAACACTAGTACACGACAAACAAGCTCACAGATACAACACGAATCCCAGACTCAAATAAAACTAAATGAATGCGCTAAATGATGAGAATTAAACTTTTCTAAAAGGTACAAGTTCTAAATGTAAAGAAAATGCAATTCTAAGTGAAGAAAAAAAGTGACCAACACTGATACATCATTAGAAAAAAGAAAATGATAACTACAACTAGCAAATTTTAACTGTCCAATAGTAATTGCTGAGAGTTTAACAATCGACAAAGAAACTCAAGATAGAAGTCACATGAGGGGTGAGTCGTTCACGCCCAAGTATAGATTTTCTCTAAGATTCTTCGAGAATATATCTAAAGGGGATACCTAAAGTCACCCAGGAAATCCTGTGACAGTAGTAGTATAAGTTGGGAGAAGACTGCCTAAAAAACGAAATGAATTGGGCCTGAACAGCTTCTAGATTGACTTTATCGAGTCAGACTTGAGTCAGATCGTCCTGGTCAACTCAGATCGGCCTGATCAACCCGGGTTTGGTGTGGATTAGGTCGGGCTTGATCTAAATTAGACCCGAATCTGAACTAAAGCAATCGGGTCGGGTTCAGGTTTAAAACAGATCCGAATGAAAACTCAATTAAAACCCACCCAATTCTCTCAACCCCCGATAGATAGCTAGGGTTTAAGAGCCTTTGGTGGTGGCGGTAGTGGAAAGGCAGTTCACGGCGATGAGGCGAGGTGACGGCTGACCGACGTGGCAGGGAGTGAGGTCGACGAGGGTTTTGCGACGACAAAAGAGTGGCGAGAAGGAGAAGAGGAGTCTGTGGCGCTGTGGTGGGAGAAGGAGGTGAGGATGATAAACTTGCAGTGGTGGCGAGGAGGCTCTGATGGCGAAGATCTAATCTCAGATGTAGTGTTGATGACGATGAAGATGCTGACGGAGAGGTCTAGGAGTCAGATCTGGGCGGCGATGTCGGCGATTGCGATGATTGCAACTGTTTGGTTGGGAAAAAATTTAGAGGATCATAATAAATTTTTCTTGAATCAATGAAAGATTACAACAATCTCAAACATTCTGATTACAAGAGAGAGAAGATATTCAAGCTCAAATCTTCTCTTTGTTTAATACTAGGTTCTTGATGTAGCGGTGAAAAGTGAATCTTATTTTCTGTTAACCGGGTGAACGTCACAATCTTCTGGGAATCTTCTCTTAGGATTATGGACGGAGTAGCACAGCTTCTGTCCAATAAAATCTAAGAACAAATTTGTACTCAGTAAGTTGTTAAAAGAGTTCAACTCTTTCTTCAGTACTCCTCTAACCAATTCCAATCTTTTTTGACCAAAACTTCCGACCGATTCCCACCGTTTTTCCTTTTTTTCAGTAGCAAACTAGGCTATTTATAAGAGTTTTAGGGGTAAAACTGTCTCCTAAAAACCCTCCATGATGGAGGTTAATTCCCCTCATTACGTGGGCAGTAATTGACCCAATAATGAGGGCAGTTATAACCGAAACGCAGAGCTTCTCTGTAGTCAGAACGCAGGCTTTGAGACTCGCATTTTGGATGCCGACTCTGAACCTTACTAGACGCAGGTTTTGAACTCTACCAGACGCGGGCTTCAGGCTCTGCGTCTTGAGATTGCAGTGATGTCGAGACGCGGGCTTTGAATCTCGCGTCTTGGCACTGCAGTGATGCCAGAACGCGAGCTTTGAGCTTCGCATCTTGGTCATTACAGTGTAGCTGGAACGCCGACTTCGACCCTCGCGTCTTGGTACTGTACTGATGTTGAGGTGCGGACTTCATGCTCTGCGTCTTGGCATTACACGAGTGACTATGATTAACCTCGCTTCTGGAGTATAGACTTTGTTCTCTGCTGACTTATCTTCAGTGATTTTTCGACAATTTACAGAACCCCCTCCAAAGTTTTTAAAACTCCGTGGTTGACTGAAACAGGTTTCGAAATACTTTGGACATTTCTCCAAGTAGCAATGCTCTCAAAACTGAACTAACAATCTTCTGAGATATCTTAAACTTGATCTTGTCTGGATTTTGGTCTTCGTGAGTGTACTGTTAAAGTCTTTGAAGTTACTAGAGATGATCGCCATGAGTGTCTGGATACGCAGTCCAGACTTTCTCGGTGCTCTGAGCTGGTTGTTGGTGTACTGTTGAATCAGGAGAAGTAGTCATCTGATTTTGCCACCTTGAGCTAGATTATTTCAGAATTTTGGTCTTCATGAGTGCACTATTAAACTCTTTGAAGCCACCAGAGATGATCATCGTGAGAGTCTGGATACGCAGTCCGGACTTCTTCGGTGCTCTAAGCTGGTCGTTGGTATACTGTTGAATCAGGAGAAGTAGTCATCTGTTTTTTCAGTATACTATTAAACTGATTGCAGAAGCAAAGACTGGACGCAGGTCTTGTAGACGCAAAGGTCATGTTGCTTTAGAGACGCGGATCTTATTTTGTTGAAGTAACGTGGACTTCAAGATGGAGACGCAGACTTTTCTATGTTGAAGGGACGCGACTCTATGGAATGCGAGGTTCATGTTCTGGGGCATTGTCACGTATCTGGCGGCGCTGAGGAGACACCTTTCCCTTAATACGCGAGCATCGCGTTCAAGGCGCGTGCCACGTATCGGGTAGAGCTTGAAGAGACGCTTTTCTCTTAATATGCGAGGATCGCATTCAAGGCGCGTGCCACGTGTCAGGTGGAGGTTAAAGAGACGCCTTTCCCTTAATACGCGAGAATCGCGTTCAAGGCGAGTGCCACATGTCGGGTGGAGATTGAAGAGACGCCTTTCCCTTAATATGCAAGGATCGCGTTCAAGTCGCGATGCCACGCGTCAGGCGGAGATTGGGGAGACGCCTTTCCCTTAATACGCGAGGATCACGTTCAAGGCATGATGCTACGCGCCAGGCGGAGATTGGGCTCGAGATATGAGCTACGTATCTCGATGGTTTACTGTATTTATAAATGACATCAGTATTTTAAGAGTCATCATTAGATCTTTTTTCTTCTCCATTGAGCTTCGCGTCAAGAGCTTTCAGAACTCTTTAAGAAAATGTAACGCCCCGATTCCACGGATACGGGGACGTCACTGCGACGTATATACGTAGGTCAGAAGAAGCCCCCACGTATATACGCTAAGCATAAAAGTACAATAAGGAAACAGAGTACAACACAAAGCGTGGTGTATACAGTCATATGCCAACTATAGAAGTACAAATACAAAGTTATACAAGTTATGATAACTATTACACTTTACAAGTGATATGTATCACAACCAAGTCCAAAAGAATATATACAAAGATATACATAAGGTGCTCACGTAAGAGATGGAGACTCGTGAGCCAAAAGGAAGAGTCTGGCACGAGGGAACTAGAGCTGGTCAGCCTGCTCACTGAAGTATGCCTGATCTTCCGTGGAAGGATCCACTTCGTTCCAGGTCTCGGAATCTGAATATGCAAATCCAAGGAATCAAGACATATAAACAATAGATAGCTACAGCCAAGTGGCTAAAAGACGAATACAAGTGAGATGGGACTATATAAGGTATATCAACTAACAGATATGAAAAGCATGAATAGGTAAAGTCGTACAATAGATCTACAATTAACGTTTTATTATTATTACTTATCTTACTGTGATATCTAGCTATGTGACCCAGCGTCCCAGGGCACATAGATCCATATCCTAGTAAAACAAGGTTGTTATTGGAAATCAGCGGTTGTATCGACGAACTATGTTTACAGTGGATCCCGTACATGCCCGGGATAACGGTCCAGGATTGTTCCGTTGCTTGGTGACGGAAGCCAGCCGCTAGGCCATTCAGGAGGGACTTATGTATGCCCTTATCATGATGGTACCAGTAATAGAGGGAGCAAGCACTCCCCTCGGTCCCCTGGAGGCCCACAGGTCAGACCGGAACATGAGTTGCACAACATTCCTAAAAGCCACTGTAAACACGAACACATATCGATATCCGCATGTTTTCCCCCGACCCATGTGTAAGTTGGTCCATTTTATGCAAAAGTCAAGTGTATCATGCTTGGTTCAAGTGATGGCATGATAAGTGGTGATATTCACATTTTAACAAATTATGGAGCTATGATATGTAATAACAAGTCATGAAACAGTATGAGATAATGTCTATCAAGTAATATGTCATGTAGTATCAGTTAAGAAGCAAGAACAAGAATAATATGCCACACGTGTATCAACAATAAGATCCAAATTCAGAATAGAATCAACCAAGTCAAACAGTCATAATTAGTCGACTAGGTGGAGGGGTTAGTCGACTAATAGGGGTCTTAAGTCGACTAACAGTCTGAATTAGTCGACTAAAACTGGGAAACAGAGAGTTGGGTTTCTGTTTCAGGAAAGTTAGTCGACTAGAGTGAAATGTATAGTCGACTAACAGATACCTAAGTCGACTAATAGGGGGGCTAAGTCGACTAAAACTGTGATACAGAAAGTTAGGATTTATTCCAGGAAATATTAGTCGACTAGGTGAAAATAGTAGTCGACTAGGGGTCTCAAGTCGACTAATATCTAAGCTAGGTCGACTAGGGCCGAGAGTTGGTGTTTTCTGGTCCAAAGAAAGATTAGTCGACTAGGCTAAAAATGTAGTCGACTAGGGGGGTCTAGTCGACTGGTAAAAATGGGTTAGTCGACTAAAACTGTGAAATCAGAAAAAGTCACGTTTCAGAACAATTGGGTTAGTCGACTAGTCTCTAGGTCAAGTCGACTAATTCTGGGAAAACAGGATACAGAACAGATTTTATGGTGATTGTTTGATGGACTAAAAATACGATTTTTATGGCACAAGTGTACATGAAAGATCAACACAAGTAAACAAGGAAGTTGTCTAGTCTTGGTGAGTAAAGATACTCACAAGGAAAGGTTATTTGAAGGTTCTACGAGTCTTGAAGGATCGTTTGCCGACGATGTCACCAACTAGGTCTTTGGCGATATCTCCGACGAAGTGAGATGCGATCCAAAACCAAGAGTGTGGTAGCTTGAGAAGAAGATGGTGAAGGCTTATCTCTTTGTGAAGTGAAGAAAAGAGAAAAGATTTGTAAAGGAAAGGATTTATATAAGTTTTGATTTTTGTAAAGAGAATGCAAATAAAGAAATTGAGAGGGGTTTTGTGCAAAAATAGGGGAGATGAGGTGTCTCCCTTGGCCAATGGTGGCCGGCCATGAGAAAGAGAGAGAGAGATGTATTAAATGAGGGAGGTTGGTGAGAATGTGTGGAGATGGAATTTTTGGAAGAAAATGGAAATTTGGGAAAATGGAATTTTTGTGGTTGTGAAGGAAGGAAAAGAAAATAGGGAAAAGGAAAAAGAAAAGAATTGATAAATGAAGAGATTTTCTTGGTCTTGGAAAATGAAAATACCGGAAACACGGATTCCTAGGTTCAAGTCAAGAATGCGGGAA
Source organism: Agave tequilana (assembly GCA_038442645.1). Lineage (NCBI taxonomy): Eukaryota > Viridiplantae > Streptophyta > Magnoliopsida > Asparagales > Asparagaceae > Agave > Agave tequilana. Next base: position 33,702 of record JAVJIF010019471.1, on the reverse strand, counting down.
AACATTTCGGAAAATACCGAAATCGTCCGAAATTCAAGTATCTCGGAACGACTCGCAAATTTTACCAAAAATCAATAATAATATATGAAGACGTATAGTGAAATCCGTTTGAAGAAATACTTTATAGTTTTAAAACTAAAAATCCCGGAATCAGTTACCTACCGACTCCGTTGGAATTTTCATAAATTTATAAAATTCTCAGAAAAAGTATTTAGATAAGAAATGTCATTCTAAGAAATAATGTCTAAAAGATTTTCTTGAAATTCCTAACTGTTTGGGAATTAAAATTCCAGGAATCGATCAGCGATACTGGTCGACACCGGTTTTGAAGAAATTCATTTTAATTCTAGAAAATTCCAGAAATTCACCAAAAATCTAATATATTAGAAAATGATATTTGAAATTGAAATTGGTCGAATACGGGAAGTAAATCGAAAAATACGATCGAAAAGCTGAATACGCAACTTAGTACGTATTACGGAAACGGGGTATTACAATCTACCCACCTTACAAAAATTTCGTCCTCGAAATTTCATAAGGTGAAGGGTAACAGGAATGGTAACAGATAGATAAGGCTAGGATGAGAGATAACAAATAGAAAGAGTAAAGGAAAGAGTCTAACCAATCAAGATGAGAAGAGTTGAGGATAACGCTCTCGGATGACGTCCTCTCGTTCCCAAGTGGCCTCTCCTGGCGCATGGCGGTTCCAAGATACCAACACTAAAGGTATGGCTTTGTTCTTCAGTGTCTTCACACTTCTATCCAATATGGCCATCGGCTGCTCCTGATATGATAAATCCGGTTGCAGTTCCAGCTCGGAGTGATCCAAAATATGGCTGTCATCCTTAACATACCTCCTCAACTGAGACACGTGGAAGACATTATGAACTCCGTCCAACGATGGCGGCAACGCCAATCGATAAGACACATCTCCCACTCGATCCAATATCTCGAATGGGCCGATATATCTCGGACTTAGTTTCCCACGAGTGCCGAACCGGATTACACCCTTGGTAGGTGAAATCTTCAAGAACACATGATCTCCAACTCCGAATTCCAATGGCCTCCTCTGCAAATCTGCCCAGCTCTTCTGCCGACTCTGAGCTGCCTTGAGATGATCTCTGATAACTCTAACTTTCTCTGTGGTCTGGATCAAAATCTCTGGCCCCAAAAGACTCCTCTCACCGACTTCATCCCAACAAATCGGTGACCTGCATTTCCTCCCATACAGTGCCTCAAAAGGTGCCATCTTAATACTTGCCTGATAACTGTTGTTATAAGAAAACTCAGCCAAGTGAAGATGATCTTCCCATGAACCCCTGAACTCAATCATGCAGGCTCTAAGCATGTCCTCGAGGATCTGGATGGTCCTCTCAGATTGTCCGTCTGTCTGAGGATGATAGGCTGTACTGAACTTCAGACGAGTTCCCAGACTCTCTTGGAGACTCTCCCAGAAATGAGATCTGAATCTGGTATCTCTATCTGATACAATACTGACTGGAACTCCATGCAGACGAACTATCTCCTTCACATACTTATCTGCCAGAACCTCTGTAGTCTGACCCACCCTGAATGGTATGAAATGAGCTGACTTGGTAAGACGATCAATGATAACCCACACAGCATTATTACCTTTGGGACTACGAGGTAATGCCGTGACAAAGTCCATAGTGATGTGCTCCCACTTCCATTCGGGTATAGGCAAAGGATGAAGAAGTCCAGCTGATCTCTGATGCTCAATCTTTATCTGCTGGCACACCAAGCATTTAGCCACAAACTGAGCTATCTCTCTCTTCATGGCATTCCACCAAAATTGCTTCTTCAAGTCCTGGTACATCTTGTTTCCTCCTGGATGTATAGAATAGGCTGAACTGTGTGCTTCCTCCAAAATCTTCTGTCTAACTTCCCCTTGGGGAACACAAAGCCTACCTCCAAAGTACAATGCACCATCCGGACGAATACAGATATCCGTCCTCAATCCAGCCTCTACCTGAGCTCTGAATGTCTGAAGTCTGGGGTCCTCCTTCTGAGCTTCCTTGATCTCTTCTATCAATGAAGACTGGATCTGCAAGGTCATAAGCTGTCCTGTCTTCTCAGCTCCTCGAACCACCATCAAGTCCAATCTGATAAAGTCCTGAATCAACTCCTTCTGTTGAGTGATTTGGACTAACACTCTGTTCTCTGGCATCCTGCTCAGGGCATCAGGAACTGTATTGACCTTGCCTGGATGATATTGCAAGTCAATGTCATAGTCTGCCATCAGTTCCAACCACCGCCTCTGCCTCATGTTCAACTCTTTCTGTGAAAAGATATACTTGAGGCTCTTGTGATCTGTATATATCAGCACTTTATCTCCCAGAAGATAGTGCCTCCAAATCTTCAAGGCAAAGATCACTGCCGCCAACTCCAAGTCATGAGTTGGGTAATTCCTCTCATGAGGCTTCAATTGCCTAGATGCATATGCTATCACATGATCATGTTGCATAAGCACACACCCCAGGCCTTTACCTGATGCATCACTAAAGATGACCATCCCTCCTCTCCCTGAGGGAGTTCTCAAGATAGGAGCTGAAATGAGCTTCTGCTTCAACTGCTCGAAGGCTGCATCACACTCCTCTGTCCAAATATACCTTACTCCTTTCCGGGTGAGCTGGGTTAACGGAGCTGCAATCCGAGAGAAATCCTGGACGAAACGTCTGTAATATCCAGCTAGTCCAAGAAAACTCTTTATCTCCGTCACCGTCCTCGGAACTGGCCAATCCTTTACTGTCTGGACTTTGCTCGGATCAACTGAGATACCTTCTGCTGACACCATATGTCCAAGAAATGCTATACTGTCCAGCCAGAATTCACACTTACTTCTCTTGGCATGAAGCTGCTCCTGCTGAAGTGTCTGCAACACAATTCTCAAGTGTTCTGCATGCTCCCTATTGTTCTTTGAATAGATCAAGATGTCGTCGATGAAAACAACAACAAACTGATCCAAGAAAGGCGAGAACACTCGGTTCATCAAGTCCATAAACACTGCAGGGGCATTAGTGACTCCGAAAGGCATAACAAGAAACTCATAGTGGCCATATCGGGTCCTGAATGCCGTCTTCGGAATATCCTCCTTCTTCACCCTCAGCTGGTGGTAACCCGACTGTAAATCCAATTTGGAGAACACACGGGCCCCATTAAGCTGATCAAATAGATCATCAATCCTGGGAAGGGGATACCTGTTCTTGATGGTGACCTTGTTCAATTCCCTGTAATCAATACAAAGTCTCTTACTACCATCCTTCTTGTTGGCCAACAGTACTGGAGCTCCCCATGGTGAAGTACTTGGCCTAATCACTCCCTTATCTGAATACTCCTGCAGCTGCTTCTTCAGAATCTCCAACTCCGTCGGTGCCATCCTGTACGGAGCCTTGGATATAGGTGCTGCTCCTGGAATAGTCTCGATGGAGAACTCAATCATCCTGACAGGTGGCAGTCCTGTGATCTCAGCAAACACCTCCGGGAATTCATCCCACACCGGCACCTTCTGCTTCTGAACCTCCGAAGAAGTAATCTGAGACTTTCCCTTGGTGGTCTTCACTTCTCCACTAAACTGGAACTCTGGTTGAAGTGGAATTCTGAAATTAATCTTCCTCTCCCTACAATCAATCACAGCATAGTACTGACTGAGCCAGGTCATGCCTAAGATCACGTCGTACCCTTTGGTGTCTAGTACGAGCATATCTATGGCCATGGTCTTATCACACAGTTCTACTGGACAATCAGTACACACTCTAGATGATATGACTACCCCATTCCCTGTACTTATCTCCCATTTGTGGTCTAAAACCTTAACAGGTATTGAATGTAAAGCCACAAATTTATCTGAGATGTAACAGTGAGAAGCACCTGAATCGAAGAGAGCGAGAACAGGTATTGAATGAATTCTGATGTTACCTGTAATCACTTCCTCTGAAGCCTCTGCCTCTTCTGCTGTCAGAGTATAAGCCTGACCTCTGCCACGCCCTGCTGCAGTCCTGCCTCCTCTCTGGACTGGGCGAACAACACGCTGTGGAGGAAGTGGAAGAGCTCTCCTCATCACTGGCCCCTGGTTCCTCTGCCCAAGTGGTCCTGGTAGCATCCTCTGTCCATTCGGTCCTTGAAGTGCTGGCACTGCTTGACCGGTTATCCCCACTCTTCTATGTGGACAAGCCTCTATGGAATGGTCTCTGGATCCACACACCAAGCACAGCCCATTTGCCCTCCGGCAATTTGGTCGAGTGTGCCCTGGTTTCTGACAGTAGTTGCAGAAGGCAATAGGTTGGGCCGTCTGGTAAGGAGCTGGCCTGAAAGGTTGCCTCATCTGGATCTTCGCCGCTCTGAACGGGCCCCCTCTTCCCATAGGTACAAATGGCCTCTTCATGGCCTGCTGTCTCATCTGATCCCCTTGCTCCTTCTCAAACCCACGCTCCACCTCCCGAGCGATGGTGAGAACCTCTGCATAGGTCTTCAGCTGCTGGGGCATCAGATACATCTGAATCTTCATCTGTAGACCCTGCTGAAACCTGCTCGCTCGCTTCTCCTCGTCCGTCACCATATACGGTGCGAAGCGGCTCAGTCGAAGAAACTCCGCGGCATACTCGTCCACGGACTTGTTCCACTGCTGGAGCCTGATGAATTGTTCCTCTATATCTTTCTGTGCCGTAGCAGGGAAGAAGCGGCTGTAAAAACTCTTGGAGAAGGCGTCCCAAGTAACGGGCTTCTCCAGTCTAGCCTCCTCTGCGAGCCACCAAGTTCTCGCAACATCCTTTAACTGAATCTTAGCTACTTCAACTTGGCTCTCCTTCGGGACACGGGCTGCATTCAGTAGGTCTGTCGTGTCCGTCAACCATTGCTCCGCCTCCAATGGTTTCTCGCTCCCCGTGAATATAGCAGGCTGTAGTCTTCTGAAGTCCGATACATTCCCGGGCTTCTGTTCCTTCGGGGCTGCTAACTCTTGTCTAAGGAGCTCGGTCTGCTGCTGCTGATTTTCCATCTGCTGTTGTTGGTTCCCCAGCATGGTCTGAATGACCTTAAGGATATCAGCATTCTCTCCTCCTACGGGTCCATTGGGCACCTGCCCGATGTTGTTACGACCCGATCGTCTCTCCATACCGTATGATAACTGGAATTGGAAACAATTGAAAGGAGTTTAGGATACGAAGGAATTGATCAATGAAGGAAGCAAGAAGGACTCTATAACTTTGTACATTGTAGTTGGCATAAGCAAATTACTAGAATTTGCCACTTGATTGTACTTTAGGTTTGAGAGTCTAGGCTCTGATACCAACCTGTAACGCCCCGATTCCACGGATACGGGGACGTCACTGCGACGTATATACGTAGGTCAGAAGAAGCCCCCACGTATATACGCTAAGCATAAAAGTACAATAAGGAAACAGAGTACAACACAAAGCGTGGTGTATACAGTCATATGCCAACTATAGAAGTACAAATACAAAGTTATACAAGTTATGATAACTATTACACTTTACAAGTGATATGTATCACAACCAAGTCCAAAAGAATATATACAAAGATATACATAAGGTGCTCACGTAAGAGATGGAGACTCGTGAGCCAAAAGGAAGAGTCTGGCACGAGGGAACTAGAGCTGGTCAGCCTGCTCACTGAAGTATGCCTGATCTTCCGTGGAAGGATCCACTTCGTTCCAGGTCTCGGAATCTGAATATGCAAATCCAAGGAATCAAGACATATAAACAATAGATAGCTACAGCCAAGTGGCTAAAAGACGAATACAAGTGAGATGGGACTATATAAGGTATATCAACTAACAGATATGAAAAGCATGAATAGGTAAAGTCGTACAATAGATCTACAATTAACGTTTTATTATTATTACTTATCTTACTGTGATATCTAGCTATGTGACCCAGCGTCCCAGGGCACATAGATCCATATCCTAGTAAAACAAGGTTGTTATTGGAAATCAGCGGTTGTATCGACGAACTATGTTTACAGTGGATCCCGTACATGCCCGGGATAACGGTCCAGGATTGTTCCGTTGCTTGGTGACGGAAGCCAGCCGCTAGGCCATTCAGGAGGGACTTATGTATGCCCTTATCATGATGGTACCAGTAATAGAGGGAGCAAGCACTCCCCTCGGTCCCCTGGAGGCCCACAGGTCAGACCGGAACATGAGTTGCACAACATTCCTAAAAGCCACTGTAAACACGAACACATATCGATATCCGCATGTTTTCCCCCGACCCATGTGTAAGTTGGTCCATTTTATGCAAAAGTCAAGTGTATCATGCTTGGTTCAAGTGATGGCATGATAAGTGGTGATATTCACATTTTAACAAATTATGGAGCTATGATATGTAATAACAAGTCATGAAACAGTATGAGATAATGTCTATCAAGTAACATGTCATGTAGTATCAGTTAAGAAGCAAGAACAAGAATAATATGCCACACGTGTATCAACAATAAGATCCAAATTCAGAATAGAATCAACCAAGTCAAACAGTCATAATTAGTCGACTAGGTGGAGGGGTTAGTCGACTAATAGGGGTCTTAAGTCGACTAACAGTCTGAATTAGTCGACTAAAACTGGGAAACAGAGAGTTGGGTTTCTGTTTCAGGAAAGTTAGTCGACTAGAGTGAAATGTATAGTCGACTAACAGATACCTAAGTCGACTAATAGGGGGGCTAAGTCGACTAAAACTGTGATACAGAAAGTTAGGATTTATTCCAGGAAATATTAGTCGACTAGGTGAAAATAGTAGTCGACTAGGGGTCTCAAGTCGACTAATATCTAAGCTAGGTCGACTAGGGCCGAGAGTTGGTGTTTTCTGGTCCAAAGAAAGATTAGTCGACTAGGCTAAAAATGTAGTCGACTAGGGGGGTCTAGTCGACTGGTAAAAATGGGTTAGTCGACTAAAACTGTGAAATCAGAAAAAGTCACGTTTCAGAACAATTGGGTTAGTCGACTAGTCTCTAGGTCAAGTCGACTAATTCTGGGAAAACAGGATACAGAACAGATTTTATGGTGATTGTTTGATGGACTAAAAATACGATTTTTATGGCACAAGTGTACATGAAAGATCAACACAAGTAAACAAGGAAGTTGTCTAGTCTTGGTGAGTAAAGATACTCACAAGGAAAGGTTATTTGAAGGTTCTACGAGTCTTGAAGGATCGTTTGCCGACGATGTCACCAACTAGGTCTTTGGCGATATCTCCGACGAAGTGAGATGCGATCCAAAACCAAGAGTGTGGTAGCTTGAGAAGAAGATGGTGAAGGCTTATCTCTTTGTGAAGTGAAGAAAAGAGAAAAGATTTGTAAAGGAAAGGATTTATATAAGTTTTGATTTTTGTAAAGAGAATGCAAATAAAGAAATTGAGAGGGGTTTTGTGCAAAAATAGGGGAGATGAGGTGTCTCCCTTGGCCAATGGTGGCCGGCCATGAGAAAGAGAGAGAGAGATGTATTAAATGAGGGAGGTTGGTGAGAATGTGTGGAGATGGAATTTTTGGAAGAAAATGGAAATTTGGGAAAATGGAATTTTTGTGGTTGTGAAGGAAGGAAAAGAAAATAGGGAAAAGGAAAAAGAAAAGAATTGATAAATGAAGAGATTTTCTTGGTCTTGGAAAATGAAAATACCGGAAACACGGATTCCTAGGTTCAAGTCAAGAATGCGGGAAAACATTTCGGAAAATACCGAAATCGTCCGAAATTCAAGTATCTCGGAACGACTCGCAAATTTTACCAAAAATCAATAATAATATATGAAGACGTATAGTGAAATCCGTTTGAAGAAATACTTTATAGTTTTAAAAGTAAAAATCCCGGAATCAGTTACCTACCGACTCCGTTGGAATTTTCATAAATTTATAAAATTCTCAGAAAAAGTATTTAGATAAGAAATGTCATTCTAAGAAATAATGTCTAAAAGATTTTCTTGAAATTCCTAACTGTTTGGGAATTAAAATTCCAGGAATCGATCAGCGATACTGGTCGACACCGGTTTTGAAGAAATTCATTTTAATTCTAGAAAATTCCAGAAATTCACCAAAAATCTAATATATTAGAAAATGATATTTGAAATTGAAATTGGTCGAATACGGGAAGTAAATCGAAAAATACGATCGAAAAGCTGAATACGCAACTTAGTACGTATTATGGAAACGGGGTATTACAGAAAAGCTCCGAGCTTCTTTTTTCTTTCCTTCTTTTACAAAGAATTCTCGGTTGAAATGGCCCCAAAAACAAAACCTGTGGCTTCGTCCTCGAGCGCTGCTGCTCCAGAGGTCCAAATGAGTGGCTCTTCTAGGCAGGAGGCCCCTATTTCGGGTAAAGAACCATTTGACCTGGTTTTCTCCATTAAGGGACTTGAAGAGTTATCTTAACTCTTAAGTCTCTTTTGATCTGAACCGCCAACGCAGGGCTCACCTCCGCGTTTTATAATCAGATGCAGCTCTGGCACTGGTAGGCAAGACGCGGGTTTGACGACCTCCGCATCTTCACTTCATCAGCTTGAGTCCGTATCTGCTTGTTGAATGCGGGCTTCGTTCAACTTTGCATTTTGATCCGAATACTTAGAGAATTTTTCTAATTGGGGGAGTTCAAACGCGAATTTCATGTGAACCTCGCGTCTCTGAGGCTGGATGCGGACTTCATTGAGTCTCACGTCTGAATCCAACACTTAGAGAGGTTTCTAAGTTGTGGAATTTAAAATGCGGGCTTCATACGAGCCTCGTGTCTTTGAGTTTAGACGCGGGTTTTGTTGATCTCCGCGTCTAGACTCGATCCTGCGTCTGAGTTTCAAACACTTAGTCATTTTTCTTTTAAATTTCTGACTGTGTGTTGTCCTCTTTGCAGTGCGATATTCCTCCAATCCTCTGTTTAAGAAGTGCCATTTTGGACACGTAGGTGGTGCTGATCCGAACCCGATCTTCGTTCTCCAAAAGACTGCTCCTGTGACTACTAATAAGTCAAAGGAGCAAAAGAATAGGATCAGCAATACCAGTATGCTGACACTTCGGGAGATCATTTCTTATGGCCGATTTGAGTCAGATTCTCGTGCTCTACTAAGGAAGCCTGACTTCTTCTTTGGCGACACAATTGAAGAGGATGAGGCTGTCCTCTAAGACGGGAACTACAAATGGCTCCGCCAAATTGGTGATAGAAAGTTCTTTCTCCCGAACATGGAGAGGATGTATCCCCTGGCCTATCTGCAGCACATGTCTGTGAGTCGGATAATGGATTGAGATTTGGTCAAGCCATACTCTGGAGTCTCTTTGGGTAAGATAGGTGTCCACGAAGCTTACACCGTCGGGCATGGGAGGGGTGTGCTGAAGTTGCAGTCTGGCTTGGTTAGGACTGAGTACCTGACGGGAGAGACCCCCAGCTTGGAGCCACCTTCATCAAACAATTCCTGGAGGTGGACTTTCCTTTTGAATTTCGTGCCACCAGCTGGGTTCATTCTACTGATAAAGAACAAGTGGTGCAGAATGGTGGGGTTTATTCTGGCAGAACTTGGTGACCTTCTGCTACAGACTGGGCTGTATGGGGTCGTTAGGGCTGTTCAATACGGCATCCCGCAGAGCATCCAACTTTTTTATGCTGTCTTGGAGCGTTATAATCCAGAGACTTGCACCTTCTTCACTCCCCTGGGAGAAATGGGACTCGCCCTTCATGAGATGTATGAAGTCTCGGGCTGGTGATTGGAGATGCCTCATATAAGGAGTACGTTCCGTCAACCGAGGAGTTGCATCTGTTGAAAAAGAGCGACCTCTCGTATACGAGACGTATTGGGAAGTGCTGTGCCACTTTCACATTTGCGGGCAGTTGACCGAATGGAGGAGCGGGGGAATCAAGCAGATGTCATGGGCGACTTATCTGTTCCCTGGGGTGAACAAGGCTACCCCGATATCTCGGCTAGCTCCCAGCAATGATGAGAATTTTTTTGAAATAATCAGTGCTTTCACCAGTTTCTACACTGCCGAATCCAATGAAGAAACCTTCAAACCAGACACGTCTTCAAGAGGTTCCATCATCAATCTAGAATTCCAATGTCTGACTGGGCTCTGTTGGCGGGTTTCCCCATACTATGGCTAAAGCGATGCGCAGTGCCAACGCTGCCGCATGAGGTAGTCATCGCTGATGTAGTGTACCCAGTGGTCCTACTTGCCTACGGGAAGTCTATCGGCCTCCTTCCAGTGATGGTGGCCGAGATCCAGAGTGGGTTGTACGCGTTAGCAAAGAGCTTCTGTCAAGTAGAAATAACTGTGAACGCAGAGGGCCACCCCGTCATGGATTCTAACGGTCGTCCCTTGGTCAAAACTCCCAGCCCTAGGATCGAGCTCCCTTATATGTACCTGATGGCCTGGTACGTTATGCACTACCCCTCGCTGATGATGGCGGTTTCTGCCTCAAGGATTTCACACCTTATGTGCAGCGATTGGAGAATTCAGGCTGGCTGCACTATTATATGTTCTTCATCCAGAGGGCGATCTTGAAAGGGAACAACTACCAGTTGGACAGGTGTTTCCCTGAGATTCATGATGCGTCTTATGGGGACAAATTTGCAGATCTTGTTGGCCCAGATGACTTTACTCAGTTATCCTCCAGCGTCTTTTGGTGGTTGATCAACATCCGGCCCGGGTACTTAGTTTTCGGCAAGGGATTTCGTGCACGTTGGAGCCTTACATGCCTTGCCGGTTTTCCTGACAGTTTGGTTATGACCAGCTATACAATGGCAACCCAAATTCAAGCCTTCGCTTCAGTGAGAATCTGTTTGAAGGAGCCCGGGCCTGGTATTACAGCGTAGCGGGAGGGACCGGAGCTATCTTTACCCTTCCTCACAAGACTTCCAACTCTTATGCCAGTTTTGACTTTTGTTCGTGGTACTTTATGGCGAATCAGGTGCCTGAGTTTGGAATAAATACTTCGTGTATCAAGGACATCAAATCCACGTATAAAGCCAAGGTGGGGACCTAGGGTTGCCGGATGGAGGGATGACTGAGTATCAAGAGGCAGAGAAGGAGGCGGAGAGGGAGTCCAGGAGGGAGGTCAGCCGAACAGGGACAGCAGCTGCGGAGCCGGAGCCTCGGGTAGTAGCAACTGAGGAGCAACCCACCAGAAGGATTCGACAAGCTGTGTCCAAACATCCTCGTGCCTCCACTTCCCTAAGCGAGCCTAGCCCGAAGAAGGCTAAGAAAGGATCTGAGACTGAAGTTTCATTCCGGATGCCTGAAGTAATCCTTCATAGTGCTGAGGAGCAGGAGAGGAAAGAAGAAGAAAAGGAGGCGGCAGTCCCAACTCTTCGCTCCCGAGGTCTGCGCAGCAGGGGTCCTGCGATCCTGGCAGAGGGAGAGCCTGCAGGCGAATCTTACATGACTGAAGGGGATGAAAGGCTTGAAGAAGTGGTGGAGGGAGTTGAAGTTGAAATTCCAGGAGTCTCAACTCAGCCTGAAACTTTTTCGACTCAGAAGAGAGGGGCGGAGGTGCAACAACCTGGGTCTCCCAGTGTGTTGGTGCCTACCTCGCAGGTTGTGGAACCCAGCCCTACACCAGGGTTCTTAGTGGTAAAACCCCAATCACTGAGACTTCCTGGGTCTAATTGTCGTCTTCATCGTCTGAGGGGCACGAAATTATTCTGGCGAAGAAGTCGACTTCGGCGATGAACCTGTTCTTCCTAATACCAGCAAATTCTTGCATATATCAGGGGAAGAGATGTAGGTGTACGTCCTTGCGATGGTTCCACCGTCAGGAGAGATTGTTACCACTGAGGGTATTTCTTCTATCCTCCTTAACTATTTCCCCGTCAAGTTGGGAAGATGTTTTAACATTTCCTTCAAATTTCTTCTACAGGGGTGACTACGGGTTGTGAAGCTATAACTTTTTCTCACATTGAGGAGATGATCCAGGAGCTTGCCCAGTAAGAGGGTCTTGAAGGTCCTGTCACCGGGATGCTTCGCGAGGAGGTGACCACCGAGACCTGGGAACCCTCATCCTCAAGTGGCTTGCCCAAAGACTTGTCGTCCTCCGATCCTCTGCTTGGTAAGAGAACAAAGATGTGCCAGATACTCTCTTCTTCGTTTTTATTATTGACATTAATGTTGGCGACGTACATACGCGAGGTGAAAACAACCTCACGCGTACGTTAAGCCTCAGTACAGTACAATACCTCCATATAGATCTGAGGTCCAGCATGAAAGCAGTACAAGAATACCTGCAGAAAGAGGTCAGCGATCATAACAGATATGAAAACAAGGATAAATAAGATAACAGAAATAAAGCACTAAAATACCTATGAATAGTCCTGTTGCGGAATCTCCCATGTGACTTCAAGGCACTCTCTGAAGCTATGGTAACTCGGATCTCCAATCTGGGCATGCAAACCCAGGGTCGTCAGAAAGCGACCTAGTGAGTGATAAAACTGAAGGAGGCAATGCACAATAATAATAGATAATACATGCTGTTGTAATAGTGATACCATATAATAAGGATATATATAAACAGTAGAAAGAGTTAAACATGGAAGCAGTGCAAAGATATAAACAGGTCAACTTTTAATACCATCACTACCTAGCCGGTTATTATCAGGTCATATCTATAGTCGTGTCCAGTTTATGTAATAACTAATGTTGTCTAGTGGTGACGTACTAGACATGAACATGATAGATGATAGTGGTGACGTGATAGAGGTGAACATGCAGATGAGCATATGTCTGCAACAATAAAATATATGCAATGCAGAACATGCATAGTATGCCACTACATACAGTGTAACATATACCAGGTAATGTAACAAATTATACATGTGCATGAGTAGTAGGGCACTAAAGAAAGTGTAACAGGAAACAGGAGCAGTAGCAATGTATACATGTCACATGATAGCAGATAAATGATCAGGAACAGTCACAAGTACAACTAAACATGTAGCGGGCAGGTCATGTCAAAGTCATGTCATTTGTACAATAGTAGCGATCAGTACCACCTGCTATTTTAATTACTCTCTTCCAGTGTCCCATACCACTGGCGATTCATACTGAAGCCCGCACCTCAGTCGACCCCATCCGGACATGGCCTACGGGTACCATTATCCAAACGAGAGAGTAACCAAATAACAAATGTTCCCGATGTCACTATCGTATATACTATTTTATTATGTTAATTGGAAACCCATGGTCGAGGAGTTCTTATCGGGTAGGTGTATCCCGTGCATACCCGGGATCACGGCCTTTATCAAACCCCTGGCTGCTAAGACCAGAGCCCTCCGCTAAGAGGGGAACAATAATCAAATACCATAGCTCATGGAGCAATACAATCGGTAGGTAGCACTACCATCCCCTGCAGTGGGAGAACAATATGGATCCAGTACATCACCCGATAAGATCTAATCAACCGTAAGTCTCCCCCATACCCCAGTTAACTTTATGATCTGATATGTCCTGATATATCAAGTATACAATGTAACAAGAACAAATACAGTACCTAATACGGGTAACACGATAACTGGACCTGAGCTCTGTTGATAGCATAGAACAATATAACGGGAACAATATACCCGAAAACGGGAACAATATCACAGGAACAATATAACGGGAACAATATAACGGGATCAATAGATGTGGAAGTCCACATATAGCATATCAACAGCTCTCAAGTTCAGTATCGTGAATATCCATATCAGTAACGGGAACATGTATCCAGTAACGGGATTAACAATATCAGTAACGGGTACCAAGCATATAACATGTATCTGATAACATGGAACAATAATACAGGTAATCGGCATGGTGATCCATATGACAATAATATAGAGACACTATATAAGCATAAGTCACAGGGAAACATGACATGCATGTGTAACAGTGATATGTAGACATGACATGCAGGTGTAACAGTCATATGTAAACATGACATGCAGGTGTAATAGTAATATGTAAACATAACATAATATGAAATATGGTAGTCCGTGCATTGGTCTAGCCATGTACTAACGAACATAGTTGTGTAGCCCTCATCCGTGTAACCTATATGCGTAGCACTAACATATGTAATAATAGTAGTCCGTGTCTCGTGTAATACCATGTACTGTGACCTTACAGTGTCCGTGTCATGATGTTACCAGTGCATGTACTAACGGTGTCTAGCAGTCATGTCTAGTGACAGTGTTGTCATCGAATACCATGAATCAGTATACATGTGATGATAGGTGAGCTACTACGTGAAGTAATAGTATCCAAGTTGTCAGGTATGATATTTGTGTCCACGTTGTCTACGATGTATGTCTTGTTACTATGATCTAACTAGTTAGTCTGTATACTGAATCAGGTTTTATTATGCCTTAATTGCAGGGATTACAATAATTATCATAATTTACCGATAATCATATTTTATTCTTAATTAGGCAACCAATCAAGATATTAATCATGATAAAATATAATTTATAAAAAGGAAAACACTCACAAATTGGCTACAGGACTGTAGCTCTCGTTCCCACGATCGCAACGGATCCAGAATCGTTCCAATCGGAGTCCGGATGCTCCCGATATCGCCCGAACACCAAAACCAATAGAAAAGGTTAGATACGTAATAACATCAAATCGTCAGGGGGCTATTTGTACTTTTACAGGGGCCTAAAAGAATTAATCAATTTACAGGGGCTTAAATGAAAATGTTACCTTAACGGGTCGGGTCTGGGCTTAAACGGGTCGGGTTTGGGTTAAACCCAAACCCACAATTGGGTTTTCTCCCAATTGAGAAGCAGGCAGCAGCCCATGGGCTGCTGCCGCCGCTCCTCCTTGCGCGGCCGCCGCCTGCGCGGCCGCCGCTCGCGCCCCGCCGGCGCGGCCGCCCTGCCGGCGCCGGCGCCACCCCGGCGCCGCTCCGGCGCCACCACGGCTCCGCCGGGGTGGTCTGCAGAGGGGAGGAGAAGGAGTGGGGACGGGCGCCTCCACCACCTGCGCCCGCGCCGCCCGGCGCTCCGCCGCTCGTGCGTCCCCGCGCCCGCGCCTGCCACCTGCGAGCGCCGCCGCCTGCGCGACCCCGCGCCCGCCGCCTGTGCGCCGCTGTCCCGCCGGCGTCCACCAGAGAGAGCAGGTGGGTGAGAGAAGAGAGAGAGAGATAGGGGGAGAGAGAGAGAGGAAGAGAGGAGAGAGAGAGAGAGAGGGTTTGAGAGAGAGAGAGAGAGAGAGAGAGAGAGAGAGAGAGAATTGAGGAGAGAGAGAGGAGGGGGAAGTTAAAAAAAAAGGGAAGGTCGGTGGTGAATAGTGAGGCGGTGGCGGTGGAATTCACTGGAAAGAGGAAAGAAGAAAGAAAGAAAAGAAGAAAAAAAGAATATAAAATATTAAAATAATATTATTTAATTGGACCCAAAATTCGACTAGTCCCGAACGGTGCCCAAAAATTACAGAAATAATTTTAGAAACTGAAATCGACTCAATCAGACTACTACGGAGGTCAAACCAATTTTGTACGTCGTATCGCGTACCGATACTGTGATACGTACACCGGGGATCAGGGTGTTACATTTCTCCCCACCTTACAGAAAATTGCGTCCTCGCAATTTCAATCAAGTGTGAGAATAAAATTTCCAACCACAAAGCCTAAAGGTTACGGGTCCATGACTCTTCCGCTGCGCACTCTGAGATATCTAAGGAACTCGGGATGAAGAAGTATAGGGATGAACTAAAACGGATAGGAAGCAAGACGATGCAAGGAAAGTAAGAAGGAAATCGGATGCTCTGGTTGATAACTGAAAGGAAGGAAGGAATAAAACAGAGTCAAGAAATGAATTGTCAAGGTCATGGTATTCTTGTACTCATTGCTGGAATGCCCAAATTCAGATACAGATCAGTTAATCTGAACCTGATTGTACTGTTGGTAAGAGTCCGAGTATTGACCCAGGTGGTTACCCACACCAGGTGTGTAACCTAGGCTCTGATACCACTGTGTAACGCCCCGATCCCAAGGATACGGAGACGTTATGGCGACGTACATACGCGAGGTGAAAATAACCTCACGCGTACGTTAAGCCTCAGTACAGTACAATACCTCCATATAGATCTGAGGTCCAGCATGAAAGCAGTACAAGAATACCTGCAGAAAGAGGTCAGCGATCATAACAGATATGAAAACAAGGATAAATAAGATAACAGAAATAAAGCACTAAATACCTATGAATAGTCCTGATGCGGAATCTCCCATGAGACTTCAAGGCACTCTCTGAAGCTATGGTAACTCGAATCTCCAATCTGGGCATGCAAACCCAGGGCCGTCAGAAAGCGACCTAGTGAGTGGTAAAACTGAAGGAGGCAATGCACAATAATAATAGATAATACATGCTGTTGTAATAGTGATACCATATAATAAGGATATATATAAACAGTAGAAAGAGTTAAACATGGAAGCAGTGCAAAGATATAAACAGGTCAACTTTTAATACCATCACTACCTAGCCGGTTATTATCAGGTCATATCTATAGTCGTGTCCAGTTTATGTAATAACTAATGTTGTCTAGTGGTGACGTACTAGACATGAACATGATAGATGATAGTGGTGACGTGATAGAGGTGAACATGCAGATGAGCATATGTCTGCAACAATAAAATATATGTAATGCAGAACATGCATAGTATGCCACTACACACAGTGTAACATATACCAGGTAATGTAACAAATTATACATGTGCATGAGTAGTAGGGCACTAAAGAAAGTGTAACAGGAAACAGGAACAGTAGCAATGTATACATGTCACATGATAGCAGATAAATGATCAGGAACAGTCACAAGTACAACTAAACATGTAGCGGGCAGGTCATGTCAAAGTCATGTCAAAGTCATGTCATTTGTACAATAGTAGCGATCAGTACCACCTACAATTTTAATTACTCTCTTCCAGTGTCCCATACCACTGGCGATTCATACTGAAGCCCGCACCTCAGTCGACCCCATCCGGACATGGCCTACGGGTACCATTATCCAAACGAGAGAGTAACCAAATAACAAATGTTCCCGATGTCACTATCGTATATACTATTTTATTATGTTAATTGAAAACCCATGGTCGAGGAGTTCTTATCGGGTAGGTGTATCCCGTGCATACCCGGGATCACGGCCTTTATCAAACCCCTGGCTGCTAAGACCAGAGCCCTCCGCTAAGAGGGGAACAATAATCAAGTACCATAGCTCATGGAGCAATACAATCGGTAGGTAGCACTACCATCCCCTGCAGTGGGAGAACAATATGGATCCAGTACATCACCCGATAAGATCTAATCAACCGTAAGTCTCCCCCATACCCCAGTTAACTTTATGATCTGATATGTCCTGATATATCAAGTATACAATGTAACAAGAACAAATACAGTACCTAATACGGGTAACACGATAACTGGACCTGAGCTCTGTTGATAGCATAGAACAATATAACGGGAACAATATACCCGAAAACGGGAACAATATCACAGGAACAATATAACGGGAACAATATAACGGGATCAATAGATGTGGAAGTCCACATATAGCATATCAACAGCTCTCAAGTTCAGTATCGTGAATATCCATATCAGTAACGGGAACATGTATCCAGTAACGGGATTAACAATATCAGTAACGGGTACCAAGCATATAACATGTATCTGATAACATGGAACAATAATACAGGTAATCGGCATGGTGATCCATATGACAATAAGATAGAGACACTATATAAGCATAAGTCACAGGGAAACATGACATGCATGTGTAACAGTGATATGTAGACATGACATGTAGGTGTAACAGTCATATGTAAACATGACATGCAGGTGTAATAGTAATATGTAAACATAACATAATATGAAATATGGTAGTCCGTGCATTGGTCTAGCCATGTACTAACGTAACATAGTTGTGTAGCCCTCATCCGTGTAACCTATATGCGTAGCACTAACATATGTAATAATAGTAGTCCGTGTCTCGTGTAATACCATGTACTGTGACCTTACAGTGTCCGTGTCATGATGATACCAGTGCATGTACTAACGGTGTCTAGCAGTCATGTCTAGTGACAGTGTTGTTATCGAATACCATGAATCAGTATACATGTGATGATAGGTGAGCTACTACGTGAAGTAATAGTATCCAAGTTGTCAGGTATGATATTTGTGTCCACGTTGTCTACGATGTATGTCTTGTTACTATGATCTAACTAGTTAGTCTGTATACTGAATCAGGTTTATTATGCCTTAATTGCAGGGATTACAATAATTATCATAATTTACCGATAATCATATTTTATTCTTAATTAGGCAACCAATCAAGATATTAATCATGATAAAATATAATTTATAAAAAGGAAAACACTCACAAATTGGCTACAGGACTGTAGCTCTCGTTCCCACGATCGCAACGGATCCAGAATCGTTCCAATCGGAGTCCGGATGCTCCCGATATCGCCCGAACACCAAAACCAATAGAAAAGGTTAGATACGTAATAACATCAAATCGTCAGGGGGCTATTTGTAATTTTACAGGGGCCTAAAAGTAATTAATCAATTTACAGGGGCTTAAATGAAAATGTTACCTTAACGGGTCGGGTCTGGGCTTAAACGGGTCGGGTTTGGGTTAAACCCAAAACCCAAACCCACAATGGGTTTTCTCCCAATTGAGAAGCAGGCAGCAGCCCATGGGCTGCTGCCGCCGCTCCTCCTTGCGCGGCCGCCGCCTGCGCGGCCGCCGCTCGCGCCCCGCCGGCGCGGCCGCCCTGCCGGCGCCTGAGCCACCCCGGCGCCGCTCCGGCGCCACCACTGCTCCGCCGGGGTGGTCTGCAGAGGGGAGGAGAAGGAGTGGGGACGGGCGCCTCCACCACCTGCGCCCGCGCCGCCCGGCGCTCCGCCGCTCGTGCGCCCCCGCGCCCGCGCCTGCCACCTGCGAGCGCCGCCGCCTGCGCGACCCCGCGCCCGCCGCCTGTGCGCCGCTGTCCCGCCGGCGTCCACCAGAGAGAGCAGGTGGGTGAGAGAAGAGAGAGAGAGATAGGGAGAGAGAGAGAGGAAGAGAGGGAGAGAGAGAGAGGGTTTGGAGAGAGAGAGAGAGAGAGAGAGAGAATTGAGGAGAGAGAGAGAGGAGGGAGAAGTTAAAAAAAAGGGAAGGTCGGTGGTGAATAGTGAGGCGGTGGCGGTGGAATTCACTGGAAAGAGGAAGAAGAGAAAGAAAAGAAAAGAAAAGAAAAGAATATAAAATATTAAAATAATATTATTTAATTGGACCCAAAATTCGACTAGTCCCGAACGGTGCCCAAAATTACAGAAAAATAGAGAAAATTACGCTGAGACGTAATATGAAAGCTGATTCTCAAAATTCTACTCTATTTGTGAAATAAAAATCAGAAGCCGGTTATCGGTATCGGTCGACACCGACTACGGAGATTTTCCAAAATAATCCAGAAAAATTTCAGAAAATCCTAAAAAATCTCAAATATTAGAAAATAATTTTAGAAACTGAAATCGACTCAATCAGACTACTACGGAGGTCAAACCAATTTTGTACGTCGTATCGCGTACCGATACTGTGATACGTACACGGGGATCAGGGTGTTACAAATGTTATGGTTGCAGAGAGTATCGGGGTGGCTCAAGTAGAGGATCCCATGGCGAGCACCAGTGAAGAGGACAGCACAGTTTAAACTTCGGCTGGTGAACCCAGTGTGGTGGAGTTTGTTGTTGCCCCTGTTGCTGCGGAGACACTACAATAACCGTTCCGGAAGTGTTGGCCACGACCTCAACGTCGAAAGAGCCTGTTGTCGGCCTTGTCCCTGCACAAGTTGAGTTGGCTCTCGTTTCTGTGGATACTACCCGTACTATCATAGAAAGAAGATCGGGAGTGCATCAGCAGGGTTATCTCTAGCCACCGACATCATGAAAGAATTAGCACATCAAATGGTACAATAATTTTTCGCCTCCATGAAGTCCTGCATTGAGTTGGTCATTTCTGGGAGAAATTCCTTCGAGTTTGCGCGGGTGCTTCTTGAGAATCAGATCGAGAATATCCGTCACACTGGAAGCCCAGAGCAAACTAGGGCGTATCTGACGATGGTTGAACAGCTGGAGATATTCCTAAGGGAACTAAGGACCCTGGAAAAGATTAGCCCGATGGACGAGGCTCGATCGACACTGAGTAAGCTCCTTGCTGCTCAAGAACACGAGCGAAAAGAGACGAAGGAACAGATGGCTAAAGAGACTCGTCATCTCCACAACTTCTAAGCCGACTACCAAAGGTTGGTTGACGATTCAAAGGAATTTGAGGCCGTCACCAAGAGTGCGGAGCAAGTGATTACCACTGCTCGAGCAGCTATTGCTAAGGCGCAAGCCTTGATTCAAGTCAACGAGAAGAAGCTTGCTGTCGCCAGAAAAAGGCTGAAAGGGCTGGAAGCTACTAAGAAGCTGGTCCAAGAAGATCTTGCCGCTCATTCCTCCAGATTGGAGTCTCTTCAGACACAGCTGCTACGAAGAGATTCTTATCAGAGGAAGAGTTGCAGGTTCAAACTTGGGCGGAAGACGAGAAGGCACGTCAGTAGGAGATGCAGCGCCTCCAGGAACGGATCTATTCTTTGACGGAGCAGGATTATTAGCCTTCTCCCTTTTTATATTTTCCCATTTTTCATAAACACTCCACTTGTCAAATAAGAGAGTGTTTGTATTACTCTTATCAATTTTTATCAAATAATAAAAGTTATCAAATTCTTGTCTCGTCTTTATTCTTTCTTTGTTTTTGAGAATCAGACGGACTCTTTGTTGCTTGGATGAACTCAACTTTCATAGTCCCAATCTTTGACTATTGTGAAAACGCAGTCCTTAGTCATTTTGTTGAGACGCAATCATGAATGATGGAAAAGAAACTCAGGGCTGCACTGAGTTTGTGATTGAGACGTAGCTCCCATTCGTAGTGGAGAACGGCTATGATTTATCAAGAGAAACGCAGCTCTGATTCATTGGGAGGACGCAGATCTGGCTCTCGAGAGGACGCGGCTCTAAATTGTTGAGAGAAACGTTAACCTGCGTTCTTCAATTTGATAAAGGGGACGCGGCCTTCAGGCTTGTGAAAGGACGCGAACTTCAGTACGTGACTCTGAATTATTGAGAAAATGCGGCTCTGACTCTTTGCGAGGATGCAGCTCTGGCTCGTTGAGAGGACACATATCTGAATTGTTGAGAGAAAGACAAACCTGCGTTCTTCAATTTGATAAAGGCGACACGGCCTTCAGGCTTGTGAAAGGACGCGGACTTCAGGACGCGTCTTTTGAAGCGTCGCATGCAATCAGTCTTGAAGATCTCGTTGGATTTTTTCAATGCCAAGTCAGCGTTTAACGGCTGGGGACGCGCATCTTTGGGTTTTCCTGGAGAGAAAATCCATGTGTCTCATCCAGACTGGACTTGATATTTACGCCGTAATTAACGCTGTTAGTTTCAGCCTTTAAGAATGCTTTAATTTTATATCATAAATTATAGGCCATTTTAGTGAGCCTATAAATAGGCCACAGCCTCTTAACAGTCATTCATCTTGACAGTTTCTCTTCGCGGGCATATGCTCTGAAGAACTCCGTCTTGATTGTCCACCTTCCCTTCAGGGGCATGTGTTTGAAGAACAAAAAGAACCCAAAGCTTCCATTCTTTCTTTCAATCTTCTTGAAGATTATCACTGTTAAGTGATTTTAAGATTACAAAGCGTTGCTTTAAATGCTTTCACGGTCGTGCCTTGACAAATAAAGTCCAACTTCTAGAGAATTCTCTTCGGGTAGGGAACTGGCTTTGTCATGATAAGGCTCGGTCTCTCTGAAGTTCTGTCATCCCTATCCATGAAGAGACTTCATCTCTTGGTCTCTGTAGCACCCCATTCCCGGGATACGTACCCAGATACGTGTCCCAACTTTTTCGATCATGTTATTATAATTTTCTTCTAATATTAGTTTTTAAGTTGTGATTTCTCATATTGTTAAGTATCAGATCTGGATTCTCAGATCTATTGTAAGCCCTGACCCGGACTGGGGAACCGATACCAACCAATAGCCCGATTTGACTTTCTGATAGTCCGATTGGACCGTTTTCAGTTTCAGAGACTGTTTTCTAATATTTTAGATTTTCATGATTTTTTGGAATTTTCTGAAATTTTTCTGCAAAATCTCCAAAACCGGTGTCGGTCGGCATCGCTGACTGATTCCCGGATTTTTAGTTTTCAAATGGGATTGAATATTCAAAAACGGCTTTCACAGTATATCTTAGAATATTATTTTCTATCTAAAAACATTTTTGAAATTTTTCAAAATTTATCAAAATTTGACCGATCCTAGTGTCGGCCGGTATCGCCGGAAGATTCCAGGATTTTTATTTTGAAAATTACATTATATTTTTTGAATCCGATTTCACCAAACATCTTAGAATAATATTTTCTATTTTTGAGAATTTTTCGGAATGATTCTAAAACAATCAAATTTTCGCCTTATTAAAATAATAATAAAATTTGCCGTTATTTCTTTTTCTTACTTTTACCTCTCAAATCCTCTACTTATTACTTCCAGAAATATTATATCAATTTATTATTTAATAAAATAAAATTATTTATAATTTTTAACTAATTTTTTTTCATTTCTTTTTAATTTTTCCATTTCTTTTCTTTTTCTTTCTTTTCTTCTTTCTTTTCTTCTCCTTCACTCCAACTCCCATTCCCTGCAACTCCCTGCGGCAGCAGGGAGCAGGCCATCATGGACTGAACACCCTTTTTCCCACTCTATCTCCCTTCATCATCTCAAATCCCACCATTTTATCATTTCAATTTAATATTTTTTTCATTTTTCTTCTCCACTTAAATCACCTCCCCTCATTCTACTTCACTTCATCTTCAACTCCAACTCCACTCACGCACCCATACCACCGCCGCCTCCACCTTCACAGCCGCCGCCCTAGCCGCCGCCCAAGCCGCCGCACTCCCCACGCTCACCCCACCGCCATTCCATCCAACCCCACCTAACCAGTTCCACCTCCATTCCCACACCCCATTCTCCTCCACCACAACACCTTCATCTCCTCCACAAATTCCAAAACCCCACCACACACCATTCACCCAACCTCACCACCCACCTCATCTCCACCCCATCTCCACCACCATTCCCACCTCCAACACCACCATCACAACTCACCAACCACCACAACCACAACCACCACACCACCATCACAGCCATCAAAACAACAACACAACCAACAACAACTAGCCACTCCTCCCTCTCCCCACCATCCTCGCCGCGCGCGCGCGGCCTCCCGGCGCCGCCGCCGCCGCCGCCTGGCCGGCGGCCACCG
The DNA here is from genome assembly GCA_038442645.1 of Agave tequilana. Classification (NCBI taxonomy): domain Eukaryota; kingdom Viridiplantae; phylum Streptophyta; class Magnoliopsida; order Asparagales; family Asparagaceae; genus Agave; species Agave tequilana. Next base: position 10,378 of record JAVJIF010019471.1, on the reverse strand, counting down.
CCGGCGGCCGGCCACCCACCACCCTCCTTCCCTTTTTCTTTTTCTTTCTTTCTTTCTCTTTCTTTCTTTCTTTCTTTCAATTCTCTCTCTCTTTTCATTCCCTAAATAAAAAGATTCCTCTCATTCCAAAAATACCCCCACCACTTCCCTCAAACTACTTCCCTCTATTTACAATCCCTACCCCTCTCCTTTAAATCCCTATTTTATTCAAATACACCTCATTTTCCTCCCTTTTTCCTACAAATTTCTCTCTCCTCTCTCTCTCCTCTCTCATTCCTCTCTAATAATTTTTATAAATATTTATAATTATATATTTTAATATATATTGTGGGCTTGAGGTTACTCGGACGGTTCGCCGATTCCCAGATTTTAACCGGTATTTTACCCGGTTTCAGGCGAGTACAGTTATTTTTAGCATGCATTTATTTTAACATTTATGCGAGTACAGTTATTTTTAGCACTGCATTTATTTTAACATTATGCGAGTACAGTTCTTTTAACATGCATTTATTTTATCATTATGCTAGTAACAGTCCTTTTGATATTTCATGTCCATGTCTAACAACTGTTATCCTGCTTTTATATATGATGTGGGAGATGATATGTGTATCACCGACACTGACATGTTACACCGATGTTTGCCATGCTATATTTGTACATGATACCGGACCACTAGTACCTGCCATGTTATAGTTGATACACGATATATGACTCTAGTACTTACCATGCTATATGTGATAGGTGATACCCGATACCTGTACTTGCCATGCTATACCTGACCCCGATATATGACACTAGTACTTATCATGCTACATTTGACATATGGTGCCTGACACCGGTATTTGCCTTGCTATATTTGACCCATGATATATGACACCGGATATTGGTACCTGCCATGCTATATTTGATATATGATACTTGAGACCAGTACTTGCCATGTTATATTTGACATATGACACCGGATATTGGTACTTGCCATGCTATATTTGACACATGACACCGGACACCGTTATTTGACATGCTATGCTTGCCACATGATATATGACACCGTTATTTGACATGCTATGCTTGCCACATGATGTATTACACCGGTATTTGACATACTATGTTTGCCATCTGATATATGACATGCTATACTTGCCACCTGATATATAACACCGATACTTGTCATGATATACATGACACCTGGCACCTGTATTACCTGGCATATTCATGATATTATGTGACCAGACATCTGGCACTCCTGTATCTCCTGTACTCCTGTATCTCCTGAGCTTCTGTACTCCTGAAACCCTGAAATAGGGAGGCTCCTGACATTACTCCTGATATTATACTCCTGATATTATACTCCTGTTAACTCCTGTAGTTGGATAATCATGATTATACTGTATACACTTGTGGACATTATCTTTGGGCAACATATATAATAAAATACTCAACTTTCTCTGGGTGGGGGAAACTGATGGACACCGGTTGATGTCATATTTATAATGGTATCTGAAGTGTCGTGTGGGGCGCGTAATGATAAGTCCCCGGAAGCAGTAGCCTGAATCTGAAGTGTCGTGTGGGGCGCGTAATGATAAGTCCCCGGAAGCAGTAGCCTGTACTCCTGAGCATAGTCCCTAGCTGAGATGGGACCCACTATAAATATGAGCCATCAGATTTATCAGTTTCCAAATAATAACTCGTCTTATTCATAAGTGGATGTATGTGTGCCGGTTAGCACATACAAAAGCATATGAATCGGATGAATAACATAAAACAACCAAACAGTAGTAATGTTAGGAATGTGTGATATTTGGTCTCTCCTTTGTTCGGGTTCTGGTACTCACATATCAGACTCGGGTAAGTTCTACAGAGTGCGAACTCTAGTATAGACTATCAGTGATGTGAGACACTGGTAGGGAGGCGATTAAAATATCAGATGGTACTGACTATCATTACTGGATTAATTAAAAAGCTATACTTTTATATTCTCCAGTTACAGTATTATGTTCTGAGTTGACACCATGCATTATGACATGATATATGTGGCACAAGGATTATTACTGACACACCTTAGTTCTGTTACCCTGAGGGCAACTCAAGTTGTATGAAATCAGATGATGGTGACACCGGATATGTGGTATATAGATAAGGGTTTCCTTGTTTGGATTATCCCCTTGACGTATCACTCCATGAATCCATAATCTGAGCTTATATAACTAGTTTTGCCCATGTTTATATTTATCGCGTGTTTAGTGCATTTATCACATGTTGCCATATTTTGTCGCATGATCATGCGTACCTATACTCTCCATACCGTTTTTCATGCATGTTTTCCGATTCAGAATTACTGATATACATGTATTTACTTGATCTCGGATTTACTGTCATTTTCATTATAATACTTGTCATTTCCTGTACCTGCATGCCTGGACCACATCACTTGATCATGTACACGTGTGCCTGTTATGCACGCCATCTGGCTTCATTCTTTGTACTCGCTGGGGTTGCTAACAACCCTGGATTCTCATGTCCAGATCATGGAGTCTGGACCATAGCCTTGCTGTACATGATCAGAGTGCGCAGCGGGAGCGTGGTTAGCAGTTACCTATCTGGACCCTCCTTCTTCCAGCTTCCCCTTGACCGGCTCGCGAGATTCCCATCGTGCTACTCGTGAGTACTTTCCAGTATTTCATATTGTGCATCCTGCTTTTGTGCCTCTTAGTGATCATATATTCTTCAGATATTATATCATGCCTTGTGATAACTGTGTACTGGTGTTATTATTGCTGGATTGTATATTACCACTATGCTTCCGTACTCTGACCCCTGCCTGTATTGATGCTTAGCGTATATACATTAGGGTATTTCTGACCTGCGTATATACGTCGCAGTAACGTCTCCGTACCCGCGGGATCGGGGCGTTACAGTCTCTTTCTGAAATCTTTTTCTTGGGATTCATGTGTCCCTTCTCTGAAAACGCGCATTTCACATTACTTGATGAAACACAAGCTTATTGACTTCAAAGTCTAAGTCTCAAGTTCTTCAGACGCGAGTGTGGTGAACTCTGCATTTGGGTCTTGAAACGCGAGTTTTGCATATGAAGCTCGTGTTTGTGGGTTCTTGACTTAGAGAATTTTAAGTATGTTCTTTTGAGCTCTCTGGACGCAAACATGACAAGCCCTGCGTCTCAGACGCGAGTGTGGCGAACTCTGCATCTTGAAGTTGCCTCAGGCAGTTTTTAAGACCCGCATCCGCGTCTTTGATTTATGCCTCGCGTCTCACATATCAGATGTGAGTCTAACACCAGACTGCGTTTGGATCCATATTTTCTATCCCTGCGTCCATTAAATCCGCGTCTGGAGTTCATGACTCTGCCTCGCGTTTGTGCTTCTGACTTCCTGTTTCTGTCTTTGCAGAATTTTAACTTTTAGGTTTTTGTTTCTTGTAGGTTCTGGTCATATCGATTGTGCCGGTTCTAGCGTCTTTGCCGGGTTCATGGAAGAATATTTAGACCGGCCAGCTTGTTCGATTAGCAAGCACTCGGGAAGTCAGAGCTTCTGTCTAAGGGCGAGGAGGATCCGTGTGGTTGTCGATACACATCAAGGCCTTATTGGACATGAAGCACCAGTAATGTCTCGGATTCTTCATGGTCACAGTAGGTATGGCGTTTCTGAAGGTCACGGGAAAGAGGACGTCACCAGTAAGGTCTCGAATTCTCCCTTCACTAATCTTGTTCAAAGCAGTGACAGCAACAAAAAACCCATACTCATTGGGTGACTTTCTGGTGGTGAAGATGCTCATTAAGCGAAGAATTACGTCTTTATGAAGACCTTCACACCAGTTAGTCGGGTGGAATTAGAATGCTCCCTTGCATTTCGACGTCAAGAAACACATTGTTCTCAAGAGGACGGGAAGTTGATCCACAGTTCTTGGCCACAGTCAAGAGGGCAAGGTTTGTGTATCTTCAATATTATGAGGAGTGAGTGCAACCTTTCGCTGAGTAAGAGAAATTTTTTTTGTACTCCTTCATTATAACACTCAATCTTATTGTATAAGAGAGTGCTTTGTATATCTTTCATATTTTTGAACATCAATAAATGTGACACTTTTTCCTGTCTTCTTATATGTCTTGACTTCCTTTTTGTATCGAAAATCGGACAAATAGAAATGATTACCCTTTGATTTGCTAGAAACGTAACATTTCAACTTAGCAAGTCAAAGTTGAAAAATTCCATTTAGGGAATTTAAAATTACTGTCGGAGATGTGATATTAACATGACAGGAGTGGGATGGTTTTTGTGGACTTGCCAATCTATGGATGAGAATGGCAAGTGAAACTAGACCCATTAGGTATCTAGAAGCATTTTTACCGTTAGAGGTATGATATTAACTTAACGGGTTGAATTGGATCTTGTCAGAGGTGTGATATTAACTTGACAAGAATGTGAGCTTGAGGTGTGATGTTAACTTAGCTCCACAGGAATTTCAGTTTCATTTGGGAAACTAAAAATATCACTATCATAGGTGTAGTGTTAAACTTGACAGTGGAGGGAATGCTAGAGGTGTAATATTAAACTTAGCATTAGTCATCTCGACTTCGATATGGAAGTTCAAGGGAAAGTCATTGTCATAGGTGTATTGTTGAACTTAACAATGAACTAGATGCTGGAGGTGTGATGTTAAACTTAGCATCGCTAATCTCAGTTTCGATATGGAAGACTGAAGAAAAGTCATTGACATAGGTGTATTGTTGAACTTAACAATGAGCTAGATGCTAGAGGTGTGATGTTAAACTTATCATCGCTCATCTCAGCTTCGATATGGAAGCCTGAGGAAAAATGACTGTCAGAGCTTTAATATTACTTGGCAGTAACTTAATCACTGTTAGAGGTGTAGTGTTAAACTTAATAGTAATTTGTCAGAGGTGTGATGTTAACATGACAGTAGTTGATTTGCGATATGAGTAATTTTGAGGACTTGTCATTCTATTGAGGAGAATTGACAAGTGAAACTTGAGATGTCAGAGGCGTAGTGTTAACTTGATAATTTTAAAGACTTGTGACTCTATGTAAGGAGTGACAAGTGAAAGTTCGTACTCGCTGGGGAATATTAAAACTTTTTACTGTTAGAGGTATGGTATTAAACTTAATAATGATTGAGCTTATGGACCTACCACTCTATGGGAGAGAATTGGTAGGGGACTTTGGTGAAAAATAAAATGAATTGTCAGAGGTGTAATATTAATGTGACAATCAATGATTTTCTAGGAAAATGAGAGGCGTGCTGTTAGGGTGTAATATTAACATAACAACGGAGATTTTAAATGAGTTTCGTTGTCAGAGCTTTAATATTAACTTGACTGAATTCGTTGAGCATCAGGAAATCTAGCTTGTCAGAGGTTTACTGTTAATGTGACAAGTTCCAGCTCATTTCGATGGAGAAATGAACACAGGTATTTTTGTAGCCCTACCATTCTCTGCGTGGAGTTGGTAAGAGATTTTGGAAGAGAGGATGAGACTAAGTCCCTTAGGATTTTTAGCAAACCCTCAGCTATCACAGAATTGGTGTGCCTTTATCAAAAACCTTTTGAGTGGGCTAGCCATGCTATTCCCCTCAGCATGATGGGTTGTTGAGGACTTATGTTGGACTTAAAAGCCAACATTTTCCTCTATCCTTAGCTGTCGGAGGCTTCGGTGTCCATAGATAAACTAGAGAAGAGTAACGGGGCTAAAACTGAAGTCTTACACTTTGTATCTTCTTTCAATGTTTGCATCATTCATCACGATGTAACCAGCGTTCGATCCGCTCGATACTGATTGACTAGAACGCGATCCAGTAAAGGAAGGGAGAAGCTCTTCTTTGGCGCCGTTTCAAACATCTTGGATCCTGAAAGTTTCGATCAGAGGTATAGTATTAACCTGATCAGGAGAAGAATGCTATCGAGGATAGTATTTCTTCAAGAACTTACTATTGATTGGCATCATGAGTGTATCACCGTCTGGGGTTATAAGGCGATATGCTCCATTTGAATAGACCGACTCCACTACAAATGGTCCCATTTGGGCTGGAATTTTTCTTTGATCTTATGTGTCATCACCATGAGTTTTCTGACAGCTAAAATAAGGTCACCTTTCTTGAAAGTCCACTCCTTGACTTTCTAGTTGAAGGCTCTGGTTATTCAAACTTGATAGAGCTCGATTTGCTGTTGAGCTTGCAGGCGTTTATCATCTAAAGCCTCCAGCTCTTGGAGTCGCATTCGATACTTCTCCTCATTTATCATCTCTGTTATCAAGGCGGCGCGTAGAGATGGGATATAAATTTCTAATGGGAGTACAGCTTCACCCATATATTAAAGAAAACGGTGTAGCTTTCGTCGGTGTTCAAGCCCATAAGCATTCATCTAATTTGTCGTCCCAGTCACGTTGACTTTTCGAGACGAATTTCTTGAGAAGTTTTCTAATAGTCTTGTTGAAAACTTCTGCAAGGCCGTTAGCAGTTGGATAGTATGCCGTTGAAGACACACTCTGAATTCTAAACTTGTTGCAGAACCTTTGAATGGCTTGGCTGACGAACTGGGGCCCGTTATCATGGACAATTCGTCGTGGCACGAAAAAGTGGTAAATGACATGATGTTTAACGAACCTGATGCGTCAGATGTCTTTACCTCCCTCAAGGGAATAACTTTAGTCCATTTAGAGAAGTAATGGTTACAGGTAAGATAAACCGCTATCCTTTTGATGAAGGTAGGTTGATAGGGCCAACCACGTCCATTCCTCACATCTCGAATGGCCAGAAAAAAGTTGTAGGCAAAGATGTCTTGGTGCCTGGTGGATGAAGTCACCATGGACCTGACAGGCGTGACATCGATTGGCGTAAGCGATGGCGTCAGGGATCATCTTTGACCAATAATACCTCAGTCTTCGGAGTCGATCTCCAAGTTTTGGACTAGGTTGATGAGCTCTACACATGCCATCATGCGCTTCTTTGAGTATTTCATGTTCCTCCTTTTGTGACAGGCAGCGGAGGAGGATCCTATCATGCGATTGACGATACAGTATTCTTGTGATCGCATTGTAGTAGAATTTAGGGGCTTTCCTTCTAATGGCAGCCGCATCTTTGGGGTCATCAGGAAAGATGTCGTATAATACATAGTTGATGTACGAGAATCACCAATCCCAGAGTTCTGGACCTGTTGAAGTCTCTAGAGCTTCTTTGACTTGACGGTTTCCTGTTGGCCTTTGGTGGTCTTCAAAAGCGAATCTTGGACAATACAGGTCATGGTTATAGACGAGTATTTTCTCTACTACTCCAGCTGGAAGAGCTAAGAAAGCAGCGAGAGATGCCAGTACATCTGCATACACATTTTGCTGGCGAGGTACATGATCGATGTAAAAGTTTATGAACCTTTCGGCCATGTAGATAGTTGCGTTATGATAAGGTACCAAGTCTTAATGTCTGACTTCGTACTCCCCGCAACTTGGTTAATGATAAGCTTTGAGTCACCATATGCTTTGAGATTTTTAATGCCAATCTCATCGGCGATTTACATTCCGATCAATAGAGCATTGTATTCCGCTACATTGTTGAACATGGTTAGTTAATGAGAATGCACGAGGGATTACGTAGTTCTGTGGGGAGACAAGGACAACCCCCACTCCTGCTATGATATTTCCTCGCGAACTCGTTCTTGATGCACGTCGAAGAAAAGTTGCCACACCTGTCCTTCGAAAGATGTCTAAGTCACGTAAACTTCAGCGATCTCATCCAAGAGATCTTCATAAAGTTTGGTCGTTCTTGGGTCTAGATGCTCAGCCAGAAACTCTATCACCGCTTGTCCCTTCACGGCTTTTAGCGGTAAGAATTGCATCTCATATTGGGAGAGCAATATGGTCCATTTTGCCAATCGACCATTCAGTGACGATGGCTTTATCATAAGCAACCTTAAAGGATTGACTTTGATATAACATGTATGGTTTGGCCCACCAAGTGTCGCATTTTCTGGACGGCGAATACCATTGCCAAACATTTCTTTTCGATCGGGTTATGCGGATGTTCGGCTCCGATCATAATTCTACTCAAATAGTAGATTGCCTGCTCGTGTCCTTGATCATTATTCTGGGCTAGCAAATCTCCTAAAGAATAATTCATTGCTCGTGATGGGCTTAGGATTAGCCTCATCTCCCAGATTGATCCATTCTTTAGGATCTGGGAGATTTTAGGATCTGGGAGATGAGCATTGCCGTGATGAGCTGTTCACAGCAACATGGTGGAGCGATATGACTAGCACTCTTTTTCTTTGTCAAATAATCCCTTAGATCTGTCAAAGGGAGATTAAAGAGATTAGCCTCGGGTTTTTGATGGTTTTTCAGCTTCTGAGAGCCATCCTTGTGTCACAATTCTGAAACGCAGGGTTCAGAAACGCGGAGCTCATGTTCTATAGAACGGATGCGGCTCTTGTGTTTTTGGCTTTGAAATGCAGGTCTCGTACCTCTACTAAGAAGAGATGCGGACCTCGCGTTGCTGATTGTCGCATCTGGCTAGCGACTCTTGAGAAACGCAGACTTTCTGAGTCCCGCGTTCTGTCGTAGAGATGCGGGTCTCGTGTCTCTGAGAAGAGGCACGGACCTCGCGCTGCTGAACATCGCGTTCGAGAGGTGAAGTCTAAAAAAACGCAAGCCTTTTGAGCTTCACGTTTTGGTCTCCAAACGCGGACTTCACGCGTCTGACGTAACTCAGAAGAGATGTGGGCCTGAGCCTCACGTTCTGTATCGCTGGACAAATAGTTGTTCCAGCTTCTTGTGTCTGTAGTTGACGCGTGCATCGCCTTTGTCAATGCTCGGCATTCCGGTTACGCTTCATGGGTTGCTTGGAACCCCTGGTAACCTGGAGTTGAGGAAGAGGAAGGGCGTGGACAAATGGCCTTCAACGACGTTGGCCTCGCGGGTCTTATGAGAGATGTTGACGCGGGCCTCATGTGCGATGCAGCCAGTCATGACGTTCTTTGCACCGGCCACCTCTGGAGAAGTCTCTGAAGGGACTTGAGAGCGGATCTCTGAGGAGGCTTTGCGGTACTGCCGCGCCCTAGGGCTCTTGGAGCCAGAAGAGAGGAACTCTTCATACTTTGCCTAGTCAAATTTCACTATAAGTGATTCAACCGTTCTCCCCATGAAGGTGACATCACCTTGCACCACATTTTTGCTCATCAGTAGACAAAGTAGTCCTCAGCAGAGTCGCCATCTCTTGTTTGGCTCGAAAAAAATTAGAGCATCGTAATAAAATTTTCTTGAATCAATGAAAGATTACAACAATATTAAACATTCCGATTACAAGAGAGAGAAGATATTCAAGCTCAAATCTTTTCTTTATTTAACGTTGGGTTCTTGATGTAGCGGTGGAAAGTGAATCTTGTTTTCCGTTGACCAGGTGAACGTCACAATCTTCTGAGAATCTTCTCTTCAGACTATGGACAGAGTAGCACAACTCCTGTCCAATAAAATATCAAAAAGACTTAAGGTAAAAACAAACTTGTACTTAGCAAGTTGTTAGAAGAGTTCAACTCTTTTTTCTGTACTCCTCTGGCCAATTCCAATCTTTTTAGACCAAAACTTCCAACCGATTCCAACCTTTTTTTTTCCTTTTTTTCAGTAGCAAACTAGACTATTTATAAGGGTTTCAGAGGTAAAACTGTCCCCTAAAACCCTCCATGATGGGGGTTAACTCCCCTCATTACGTAGGCTGTAATTGACCCAGTAATGAGGGCAGTTACAACCGAGACACAGAGCTCTCTATAATCGGAACGCAGGCTTTGAACCTCGCATTTTGGATGCCGACTCTGAACCTTGCTAGACGCAGGTTTTGAACTCTACCAGACGCGGGCTTCAGGCTCTGCATCTTGAGATTGCAGTGATGTCGAGACGCGGGCTTCGAACCTCGCGTCTTGGCACTGCAGTGATGCCATGATGCGGGCTTCGAGCTTCGCGTCTAGGTCATTACAGTGTAGCTGGGATGCGGGCTTCGACCCCTGCGTCTGGATACTGTACTGTACTGATGTTGAGGTGTGGGCTTCATGTTCTGCGTCTTGGCATTACATGAGTGGCTATGATTAACCTTGCGTCTGGAGTATAGACTCTGTTCTCTGATTACTTGCCTTCAGTGATTTTTAGACAGTTTATAGCAACTGGCAACGATGAGAGGACTGTGACTACGGGGGTGGCGGTGACAATGAGGTGATCAAGAGCTAGATTTGGCTTTGACGATGATGAGACAATGGTGATAGTAAAGGGAGGAGAAGGTCGTAGCAGCATCGATGTCATCGGGAGGGAGAGGAGGAGGATGGAGGAGGTCGTGGCGCTTCGATACCGTCTACAGAGGGATCTGAAATGATGGTTCG
>JAVJIF010019470.1:0-49952 GCA_038442645.1 Agave tequilana | reverse complement strand
GGGGGGGTGAATAGTGATGATGCTAATCAAAGAGCAATTTAAAATTTAAAGTCACAACAATCACCAAACAAGAATCACAAGATGAATGCAAGCAAGTATGACAATGAATATGATGAGCAAGTAATAAGTGCAAGCAAAGTAGAGTAAGGAGTGCAAGAATGTAAACCAATCGCAAACACAAGGATATATTATCGAGGTTCGAGCACCCAGCTCTACTCCCCGCCTTCCCAGAAGGATTCTAGCTACTTCACTATCACAAAGATCTCAAATACAATGGAGTACCCAACTCCTACAATCTCAAGTACAAGTAATTTCCTTGGTAGTCAAAAGACCACAAACTCTCTCTTTCAAATATCTCTTCCCTTACAAAGGTCCTTAGAGAATATTGAGTAGGAATGAAGCTCTTGTGTGTAAGGAGAAAAGAAAATTAAATCAGAGAGTATCACAAAAACATTTCAGAAATTAGAGAGTATTTCAGCCCAAAACCAAGAAACAAAGTCTTTTGAAAGCCTTAAACTTTTTGAATTTTTCTAGCAATAATTGTTGTAATGAATCTCTCCCCAAACACCCCTATTTATAGGAGAGGGCTAGGTTAAGAGATAAAACAAACTTAAGGCTAATTAAGTAATATTAGATTCACAAATATATCCCTAAATCAAATTTTAAACACAAAAAGACAAAACTTAAAACACCCCAGAAAATAGCCGTTTACTGTTCAACGGATCTGTCAGTCGACCGGTCGGTCGACCGCACGATCAAATTTTTGACCGTTGCAGGCCAGCGATCGACCGCCCGGTCGACCCAATCTAACCGAGAGCAAGGTTGCTTACAGTCGGTCGACCGATACAACGTGCACACAGATATGTGCACAGCCAGAGCCACGGTCGACTGGGACGGTCGACCGGCCAACCTGTCATAGGTCCGGGCGACCGTTCGGTCGACTGGCTCAGGTCAAAAATCAGGATTTGAAGAGAAAATAAAGGGGATTTTGATTTTGATAAAAATAGTTTTGAACATAGATTTGTATAAAACACAAATATATATCTGTAGGCCAAATCTTGTAAACAAAATGTTTTTGTATAAATTATAAGAAAACATTTTGGAATAAATATGTGCGCAAAAACGTGTGTGATAGAGCTTCAAACCTATCCACTATTCTTTAACAAACTATAAAACTAAAAATACAATGATTAAATACTCTTTGGGCAATCTTCAAGTCTTTGAGCCATCCAATGCCTTGCTTGTGCCTTCTCTTCTATGATTCTTCCTTAATTGTGCAATTTGCCTTCCTTGCTATGTGAAACTTAGAAGTTCTTGCAAAAGCTAAGCCAATGGTCTCCAAACATGGTACAAAACCTGAAACTTATCTTGAACAAATTCATTAGTACCAAATAGCTCTTATTTGGTTTGTCATCATCAAAACACAAAACAAGAGAGTGTAACCTCTTGGGCCAACAATCTCCCCCTTTTTGATGATGACAAAACAAATAGGCTATAGACAAAAATATGGGGGAGGAGAAGACTCCCCCTCAAATTATGCTATATTTATGCTATATAAAAAAAAAACACAAAAACATACTCTTGATGCCAATTGAAACCAAATTGGAACAATACCAATAAAACACAAAATACTTACAAGAGTTCTCAAACTCATAAGACTCATAACAAAAACTCAAAAAACCAAAACATATAAATTCATATGGAACCAAGACCAAATGAACTTATTTTTGTCCCATGTAAACTTATTCTCCCCCTTTTTGTCATACATCAAAAAGGGTTATGAAAAACATGTTTAATCAATAACACAAACATTAAGTTCTCCACAAATAAACGAAAATCTAGCAAAATCAAGTGGTTTAGTGAAAATATCGGCTAGTTGTAAATCCGTGGAAACATAATCAATATCTATCTCCTTTCTCAAAATGATCTCTAAGAAAGTGATATCTAATCTCAATGTGCTTGGTCTTACTATGTTGATTTGCATTCTTAGTCATGTGTATAGTACTAGTATTATCACAAAATATTTTTATATGATCAAAATGCAAATCAAAATCAAGGAGAGTATGTTTCATCCAAAGGACTTGTGCACAACAAGCCCCTGCGGCAACATACTCCGCCTCGGCGGTTGAGAGTGCTACGGAATTTTGTTTCCTAGAGGACCATGAAACAAGACAATTACCAAGAAATTGACATGTCCCACTAGTACTCTTTCTATCTACTCTACAACCCGCAAAGTCGGCATCCGAATAACTCGTCATTGAGAAATCTCCGATTTCGGATACCATAGACCCATCCCAATAGTGCCCTTAATATAACGAATAATGCGTTTTACCGTAATAAGATGAGACTCTTTAGGACACGATTGAAATCTAGCACAAAGACACACACTAAACATGATATCCGGCCTACTTGCCGTTAAATATAAATGACTTCCTATCATGCTTCTATATAATTTAATATCAACATTTTTACCTTGGTCATCTTTATCAAGCTTGGTTGTAGTTGCCATGGGAGTGTTGCAAGTCTTTGAGCCTTCAAGTCCAAACTTCTTTACAAGTTCCTTTGCGTACTTGGCTTGACTTATGAACGTCCCGTTTTGCAATTGCTTGATTTGGAGTCCAAGGAAGAAATTGAGCTCACCCATTGAAGACATTTCAAACTCAAGTTGCATTACCTTTTCAAAATCCTTGCACAAAAGCTCATTAGTAGAACCAAAAATTATATCATCAACATAAATTTGCACAATTAATATATCATTATCAACATGCTTAGTGAATAGAGTAGTGTCTACTTTGCCTTTAATAAAATCATTTGAAATGAGAAAACTAGAAAGCCTTTCATACCAAGCTCTTGGAGCTTGTTTCAATCCATACAAAGCTTTATCAAGTTTAAAAACAAAGTCGGGATGAACATGATCAATGAAACCGAGAGGTTGAGAAACATAAACTTCTTCATTAATAAAACCATTCAAAAATGCACTTTTCACATCCATTTGAAAAAGTTTAAAAATTTTGAAAGATGCAAGAGCTAGTGTCATCCGTATGGCTTCAAGCCGTGCTACGGGTGCAAAGGTCTCCTCAAAGTCAATTCCTTCAACTTGAGTGTAACCTTGGGCCACTAACCTAGCTTTATTCCTAATGACATTTCCGGACTCATCCATCTTATTTCTAAAGATCCACTTAGTACCAATTATTGGTCTATCGTGGGGTTTAGGAACAAGGTGCCAAACTTGGTTGCGCTCAAATTGATTGAGTTCCTCTTGCATGGCAAGCAACCAATATGGGTCCGTCTCGGCTTCGAGAACGCCTTTGGGTTCAAAATGAGAAATGAAAGCAAAGTTACCACATAGGTCATGGAGTTTGGAGCGCGTTGTGACTCCTTTAGATGCATCAACCAAGATGAGCTCCTTAGGATGATTTGTAGCGTATCTCCAAGCTTTAGGAAGCGGTTGAGAGCTTTCCTCTTTATCCTCTTGAACATCACCAATAGATTCTTGCTTTTCTTCTTGAGCGGGTGAGTCCTTCAAGGATAGTCTCTCCATGTCTTCACCTAATGGTTCAATCTCTACAACATTCTCAACAACCACATTAGATTCTTCAAATTTAACATGCATGGATTCTTCTATGGTAAGTGTAGATCTATTGAAAACTCTATATGCTTTGCTAGTAGAAGAATATCCAACAAAGATAGCCTCATAAGCCTTAGCATCAAATTTACCCAAATTATCCTTAGTATTTAAAACAAAACACTTGCATCCAAAAACTTTGAAATATGCAACATTTGGTTTTCTAGAATGATACATTTCAAAGAAGTTTTTGAAGAATTTTTGCATAAATAAATACGATTCGATATATAGCATGCGGTGTTTACGGCCTCGGCCCATAAATATTGAGGGAGGTCATACTCACTTATCATTGTCCTAGCCATTTCTTGAAGTGTTCTATTTTTTCTTTCTACAACTCCATTTTGTTGTGGAGTCCTAGGACAAGACATTTCATGCTTAATTCCCTTTTCATCACAATAAGTCATGAAGAGTTGGTTACAAACTCACCACCTCTATCACTCCTTATTCTCAAAATCGGAAAACCCTTTTCTTTTTCAACTCTTTTCGAAAAATCTTAAAATGAGAAAAAGTTTGATCTTTATTTTGCAAAAAGAAAACCCAGTAAAACGGGAAAAATCATCAACCAAAACAAATGCAAATCTACTTCCATTTAAACTTTTAGTTTTAGTTGGTCCAAAAAGATCCATATGAATTAATTCTAAAGGCCTAGTTGACATGATATCCTTGATTGGTTTGAAGGAAGACTTAGTTTGTTTTCCAAGTTGGCACGCACCACAAATGCGGTCTTTCTCAAACTTCAAACAAGGAATACCCTTCACCAATTCCTTTGAATTAATCCTAGAAAGATGTTCAAAAGAAGCATGTCCTAATCTTCTATGCCAAAGCCAAGAATTTTCATCAAAAGCATTCAAGCATTTAGTAGAACACTCAATATTAAGCATGTCAATGATATAAACATTATCATCACGAAAACCGGTGAGAATACAAACATCGGATTTAACATCAAAAATCTTGCAAGAAGAATTATCAAAAACAACTTTAAGTCCACGGTCACAAAGTTGACTAATGCTAAGCAAATTATGTTTTAAACCATCTACTTAAAACAACATTTTCAATAATAGGAGATGCACCAATTTGAATGTTACCTATACCGATGATAGTCCCTTTGGAGTCATCCCCGAAGGTGACGGTGCCACCTTCCATGTACCTTGATAGGGTTGTGAAGTTGTTGATGTCCCACGTCATGTGTCTTGAACAACCACTATCAAGGTACCACCGCTCCCTACGTCTTGGAGCTTTGGTGTGTACCTACATCAAATAATTTAAGAGTTGATTTTGGTACCCACATTTCTTGGGTCCTCTAGGGTTAGTGTCATGAACCCAAACTAGATTATTTGTTCTATTTAGTTGATCATAACAAAACTTAGCTAAATGTCCATTTTTACCACAATATGTGCATCTATATACTCTACCATATTTAAAAGCATAGTGAGTGTGTGATTTGTGAGCATGAGAAACTTTAGCATGAGAGGTGTGAGCATGAGAATTTTTATCTTGTGAAATTTTAGCATGAGTAGTGTGCTTTTTAGAAAACATGTCCTCAAGTTTCTTAGTATTGAAAGCACAATCATTTAAAACTTTTTCAAAATCATTCATTTTGGATTTAAAAGAAGAAATTTCTTTTTCATCAATAATAGGAGATTTTGCCTTACAAGAACTTTTGTAGGCACAAAATTCTTTTGCATGGAAATGAAATTAGAAGAAATATCATCTTTTTCTTTAGAAACAATGGCAAGTTGATTCTTAAGAAAAGCAACTTCTTTTTGTAATTTTAAGCATTCAAGTTTCTTATTATCATAAGTTTCAGAAAGTTCTACAAAGGCATGTACTAGAACTTCCTTACTTAGTTCATCATCTTCATCATCAAGGGATTGAGGGGTTACCTTAGGTGTGTTTGCCATGAAACACATATTAGCTTGATCCACTTCCTCTTCGGACTCGCTTTCCGAATCCCATGTTGCTTTGTATGCTTCTTTTCCTCCGGCTTCTTTGGCTTGAAGGAGGATGTCATCTTCTTCTTGAACTCCGGACAATCCGCCATGATATGTCCGGGTTTGCGGCAATTATAGCAAATGATCCTCCGTTCCTCTTTGCCTTCGAATTTTCTCCGAAGTTGAACTTGTTCTTTCGGTACAACCTCTTGACATTCCGCACTAGTAGAGTTAGCTCCTCATCTTCTTCTTCGTCATCTTCATCGTCATCATTGGTGGATGAAGTCTTGAAGGCTATGAATTTCTTCTTTGAAGTAGTGGCTTCTTCTCTTGCCTTCTTCTCCATCTCATGGGTCTTTAGGTTCCCAATGAGACTAATGATGTCCATCTCGTCCTTGTCGTTCAACTCCTTTAAGGTGGTGGCCTTGATCTCCCATGAAGAAGGAAGCGCCCGAATCACTTTCCGCACCTTTTGATCGTTGGAGATGTCATCACCTAATGAAGAAAGACCATTAGTGATTTTAGTGAAACGAGTAATCATACTATCAATAGATTCTTCATCAAGCATTTTAAATGACTCATATTGAGACCTCAAGAGATCTATTTTAGCTCTCTTGACTTGTGAAGTCCCTTCATGTGTGACCAATAAGTGTTGCCAAATCTCATAGGCAGATTGGCAATGAATTACCCGTGTAAGGTCATCCTCATTCAAGGCGGTTAAAAGGGAGTTTTGGGCCTTGGAGTTAGCCTCATATTCTCTAAAGTTGAAGTCGGTCCAAGTGCTCTCATCACTATCGGGTGCTACATAGGTTTGGTCAAAGACTTAGCCACTAAACTACCTAATGATTGCAAAAAGATAGTCATCCTAACCTTCCAAATAGGGAAATTGAGTCCATCAAATTTAGGTGGGGATTTAATATTATCGGCCATGTTTACTAGTGTATGAATGATGGAATGAAAATGTTGATTAGCAAGTTTTAAGGATCTCTCTATGGATGTTAAGCCAAAACCTAGAGTCCAGGCTCTGATACCAATTGAAAATCACCTAGAGGGGGGGTGAATAGGTGATGATGCTAATCAAAGAGCAATTTAAAAATTTAAAGTCACAACAATCACCAAACAAGAATCACAAGATGAATGCAAGCAAGTATGACAATGAATATGATGAGCAAGTAATAAGTGCAAGCAAAGTAGAGCAAGGAGTGCAAGAATGTAAACCAATCGCAAACACAAGGATATGTTATCGAGGTTCGAGCACCCAGCTCTACTCCCCGCCTTCCCCAGAAGGATTCTAGCTACTTCCACTATCACAAAGATCTCAAATACAATGGAGTACCCAACTCCTACAATCTCAAGTACAAGTAATTTCCTTGGTAGTCAAAAGACCACAAACTCTCTCTTTCAAATATCTCTTCCCTTACAAAGGTCCTTAGAGAATATTGAGTAGGAATGAAGCTCTTGTGTGTAAGGAGAAAAGAAAATTAAATCAGAGAGTATCACAAAAACACTTCAGAAATTAGAGAGTATTTCAGCCCAAAAACCAAGAAACAAAGTCTTTTGAAAGCCTTAAACTTTTTGAATTTTCTAGCAATAATTGTTGTAATGAATCTCTCCCCAAACACCCCTATTTATAGGAGAGGGCTAGGTTAAGAGATAAAACAAACTTAAGGCTAATTAAGTAATATTAGATTCAAAATATATCCCTAAATCAAATTTTAAACACAAAAAGAAAAACTTAAAACACCCCAGAAAATAGCCGTTTACTGTTCAACGGATCTGTCGGTCGACCAGTCGGTCGACCGCACGATCAAATTTTTGACCGTTGCAGGCCAGCGTCGACCGCCCGGTCGACCCAATCTAACCGAGAGCAAGGTTGCTTACAGTCGGTCGACCGGTGGGTCGACCGATACAACGTGCACACAGATATGTGCACAGCCAGAGCCACGGTCGACTGGGACGGTCGACCGGCCAACCTGTCATAGGTCCGGTCGACCGTTCGGTCGACTGGCTCAGGTCAAAAATCAGGATTTGAAGAGAAAATAAAGGGGATTTTGATTTTGATAAAAATAGTTTTGAACATAGATTTGTATAAAACACAAATACATATCTGTAGGCCAAATCTTATAAACAAAATGTTTTTGTATAAATTATAAGAAAACATTTTGGAATAAACATGTGCGCAAAAACGTGTGTGATAGAGCTTCAAACCTATCCACTATTCTTTAACAAACTATAAAACTAAAAATACAATGATTAAATACTCTTTGGGCAATCTTCAAGTCTTTGAGCCATCCAATGCCTTGCTTGTGCCTTCTCTTCTATGATTCTTCCTTGATTGTGCAATTTGCCTTCCTTACTATGTGAAACTTAGAAGTTCTTGCAAAAGCTAAGCCAATGGTCTCCAAACATGGTACAAAACCTGAAACTTATCTTGAACAAATTCATTAGTACCAAATAGCTCTTATTTGGTTTGTCATCATCAAAACACAAAATAAGAGAGTGTAACCTCTTGGGCCAACAGGGTTTTCGCTGGGACCAGGTCAAAATTAATTCCACACATTTCAAGGACCTACGAGCGAACCTTATCCATCAAACTTCAATTCGGAGGGTTGGAATTGTCCTCAATTTTCTTGGGATCAATCATATCAAAATTCTCAATCTAATTGGTCCTACACTGAACCATCACCTCTATCTTGGGGATTTGACAATGATTATGAGAAACCGATGAGCACATTAGAGGAGAGTTTTAAAGCCATGCAGCAAACTATAGCCGAAACCAATCAGCAGTTAATCGAGGCATGTGCTCACATGGATAAGATAATGACTCATCTCAATCAATATGTTCCAACCACAAGTCCAGATCAAGTTCAAGAGTTCCATCAACTTTCACAAATTGAGCTAAATGGCAATCAGGTGGACAAGGAACCAACACTAGAGGAAGCTTTTGAAACTTTCAGGCAAACTTCAAAGCAAGTGCTCTATGACACTAGAGACTGCTTAAACAGGCCAGCAAATGAGTTGATTAGTGAGCAAGAGAAGGATCCCTTTTCTAGTCAACTAGTTCATGAACCAACGCCGACTCGACCCATGTCCATTCAAGAGCACATCAACTTTTATAAGATGAACAAAGGCCAAAATGTTAGACCCGAAGAGCAAATCGTTGGCCATAGTGACATGTCTAATCATTCCATCGAGATGCCCTTCGAGTCCCAATCATTTCATCTTAATCAATTGAAGAGCTTGAACATGAGAAGCCTGTTGAGGAAGTTGTGAAGGTCCATGAGGTGTGCAAACGTGATGATCCTCAGTGTCTGGATAAAGTGATTAGAAATTATTTGGCTACACATACAACTCATGTGGAGCCAGTTGAATCTGATTGTGAAGATGAATGTGACAATGATGAATTTTTGCTTCAAAAGAAATTTGAGGATGAATTTTCTAAGTTATGTGAAAAGACAAGTGTTGAGGAGCAGAAAATTGCATCCATTCATATGGAGAAAATGGAGCACACTGATCAAAATTGTGAGGATGCCTACATAGATAATGAGCCTTTGTTTCTTGAGGAGCTTTTTGTTGAAGAGTGTGATCACAATGATGAGAAAACATGTGTTGAGGATCTTGAGTTTAGTTTTCCCTTTGAGAAAACAAAACTAGATTTGAGTATCTTCACTTTCGATGAGCCAACCAATGATCATACTTTTCAAAACTTGATTCAAGAATCTCTAATTAATCAAAGCTTTGAAACCCTATTTGAAGACGAACTTATATATCTGAATGAATCGGTTAGGGATGCTTTGGTTAATTACACACCTCCAAAGGAAATTGTTGATTTAAGTTTTGAGGTGATGTTTGAGGATGAGCTTAAATTCATAGACAATCATATTGTGGACACTCCAATTATATCGTGTAAAAATGATGAATTTGTGAGGAGGTATGAGAAGAAGAGAAAGAGGAGATGGAGGAAGGTAATGAACAAGCTGGAGAGGATGAAATTAAAGATGACAAAAAGATTAACCTCTCCACTTTGTCCATTAAAGAGAACCCATTGGAATGATGGGAAGCGAGCTCGAGGGAATAGACCTAGAAAGATCTAGGTGTGGGGGAGGTGTGAAATTGTACATATGTAAATATTTGTTTTATTATTTTTTTCTTTTAGTTGTTGAGTCTTTTTATTTCTCTTTTAGTTGGTTGAGTCAGTTTTAGTGAGTCTTTTATTTCTCTTTCTCTAACCTATATGCCGAGTTTATTACAAGTGATACAGGATAAGCAAGGAGGCATCCACCACACACATGGAGAATTTTCGTTGATTCGACAACTTGATTTTCTACTGCACTGTGAGTATTTCTAATTCTAGCATACTGTTTATATTCTATATCTTTTGTATGCTTGGATTGAAGGATCATCATGATTGTGTGCTTGTTTTGGATGTGTAAATTACATGCTACATTATTTTTATCTCTGTATTCATTTGTGTGCATAAGAACATGACACAGTTTAGGTGTGGGGAGGGAGATTCACATTTTTTCCTTTTAGGAGTTTTTTTTTATTTTGTTTTGCTTTTAGATTTTTTTCCCTTTCTTTATCTTTATTTCTTTTAGGAGTCTTAAAAAAAAAAAAGAAAAAGAAAAAAAGAAAGAAAGTTGAAAATATTCTGCAAATGATTAGCTAGTATGTGAGTGATTTAGTATCCATGAGTGGATTTTAAAGGTAAGATCAAAATGAAAGAATCATAAAATCTTAAAATAAAGATTAGAATCTAAAACGGACATACCATCTAAACTTAGTCTAAGTGATTATGTACCCAATAGCACTTACACTATCAGTTCATAGGCTTGGGATATTGATTGCAACTATAAAAAAAAAAAGGAGAAAAAAAAAGAAAAAAATCTATAATAAAATAAATATTAATAAGTCTTGTCTTGCAGCCTCAGTTGCTTGAGTAATTAAGTCCGTAGGAGTGTTTTTACACTTATTGCCCTAAGACCATCTGGTTTGGGAGCATTGGCCCAAAGCTCGCTACATGGATAGCTGAGAAAGCCTAATAGGACAAGATACTAAAAAATAATATAATAATTTTGATTATCAATTAGCTAGGTATCTTGGCCTCAGGAAGCCTTGGTATCTACGCGAAAGATAGTTAAAAAAAATTCTAAAAAAAAAAGAAAAAAGAGAAAAAAAAGAAAAAAAGAAAAGAAAAAAAAGTATGAGAGTTGTAATTAAATATTCCCAAGCTTAAGAACTATATCACGATCACGGGGTACATAGGATCTGAAACTTAGGACAGGTGGTGTAAAGTTTGGATTTGAGACTTTATTTTATAGTCAATATAATTTCTTGAATTGAGATTTTACTTTAAAATGAAACTCTGGAAATTGATGATCTTACTAACTAGTTACCCAAAAAAAAAAAAAACAGAGAGAATTGTTTTACTTTTCTTGATTTTCGGTTATCCTTATTTTACTTTTATTTATTTCTTAATCTCTAACTTTCTTGGATTTTGTGGGTGTAATCCACTGAAAACCCTCACGAGACAAAACTCGTCCTCTAGGGTAACCTAGGGGTTTAACGGCTTGTTGCACATGCTAAGTGTAACCGTGATTCCTACGAAAGTGAGTTAGCGTTTTCTTTTTCTTTTTATTAGTTTTGCTCGAGGACTAGCAAAAGATAGGTATGGGGGTATTTGATCTGCATGATTTTGTCACATTTTCATTCCCATAATTATCTATCATTTGTTTATAAATAATGCTACTCGAGTATTTTTAGTCTATTTTGCAGACAAAGTTATTAGGAGAAAACTGGACCACAAAAGACTCTTTCGAGACCGTAAAGCGTGTTAAAAGGAGTTGAAGGCGAGCGTGTTAAAAGGAGTTGAAGGCGAGATAAGAGGCTCGACACTGCTGGAATCAACGTCTAAAACTGAGATCAAAGAAATTTACGATCAACTCGGAAGAGATCGAGGCCAGTTGGGAAATAACGTAATTTTGCAAAAGTCAGGGGCTTAAACGCAAAATGGATAGAGATGTAAAGTGCAAAATTAATTTAACGATTCTCCTTGTAATTTTGTAACTATTTTAGACTTTTGTGTAAAATAGCAAACCCTAGCCTATAAATATACATGTAAAGGCTAGGGTTTGGGGAGTTTTTTTTTCCCTAGGGTTTTATTTTTTAGAATTTTTTCTCTCATAATCAAGCCTTGGATTTTGGCCACTTTTTCAAAGTTATTTTCATCTAATGGAGGTCTCTTCTAATTCTAATCTCAGATTTTAGAGGTAAGAATTTTATTTACAACATTTTATTTTCATTTTATTTTCTGAAATTTCTCACTTTGTTAGTTTTATTTTAATCCTATAATTTAAAAAAAATTTATAAAAAAAAAAAAGAAAATGTACAGAGGTGCCTGTAGGCGCCTCTGCACAACAACGGAGGGCGCAAATGCGCCCTCCCTTTGAAAAGCAAGGGGCGCCACTTGGCACCCCATTTGGAGGAGGCAGGGCGCCCTAGTTTGGGCGCCCCTGCAGGTGACCATTTTTTTTATTATTTTTAATTTTTTTAATTAATTGATTTCATTAATTTAATTAACTAGAATTTTCAGTTAAGTGTTTAATTAAAGTAAATAATTTTAAACTGATTTAATTAGTTTAGGTTATTGTTAGTTTTATCATGAGTAGCTAATTTGTCGCGAGTATTTAGGGGAGATGACCTAACCTAAATTCATTGTGATCAACGGTAGATCTCCTTACTAGGGTTGTTGCACACACCAATTGACCTATAACTTTTAGGAGATTATTTCTAAAGTCACTAGCTATTTGACAAGGTATGTATCAATAGTCAATGGTCCATGCTTAGGTTTTTACTGCTTTTTCTGCTTTAATTTATTTAGTTATTATCTTTTCCTTTGATGGACCATGTGATGCAGATAATACCCTGTGCTTAGAACTAGTGTTCAGACTTAGTTTGCCTACTAGAAGTAGAGATTTAGGAAGTGACGAACAAACCGGTTTGGACATCGAAATTGATCACTTGATGCTAGCTTAGAGGATTCAACCCTAGGTACTTGACTTTACCTTAGATTAATACATAGTTCAGAACAAGATCCATAAATCTTTTGATCCATTCGTGTAGAAGTGTCATAACCATAAGAACCACCTGTCCCTGTGGACCGACCCTCAAGTGCTACATCGAACGATCGTGCACTTGCGGTATTTTAAAACGAGGAGACAGAATCTCCCCATCAAGTTTTTGATTACAACTTTCATATTTTTTTCTCTCTCTTTTTTTTTCTTCTTTTTTTTTTTCTTTTAACTTTTTTTTTAGAATTTTTTTTTAACTATCTTTCGCGTAGATACCAAGGCTTCCTGAGGCCAAGATACCTAGCTAATTGATAATCAAAATTATTATATTATTTTTATAGTATCTTGTCCTATTAGGCTTTCTCAGCTACCCATGTAGCGAGCTTTGGGCCAATGCTCCCAAACCAGATGGTCTTAGGGCAATAAGTGTAAAAACACTCCTACGGACTTAATTACTCAAGCAACTGAGGCCGCAAGACAAAACTTATTAATATTTATTTTATTATAGATTTTTTTTCTTTTTTTTCTCCTTTTTTTTTTAATAGTTGCAATCAATATCCCAAGCCTATGAACTAATAGTGTAAGTGCTATTGGGTACATAATCACTTAGACTAAGTTTAGATGGTATGTCCGTTTTAGATTCTAATCTTTATTTTAAGATTTTATGATTCTTTCATTTTGATCTTACCTTTAAAATCCACTCATGGATACTAAATCACTCACATACTAGCTAATCATTTGCAGAATATTTTCAACTTTCTTTCTTTTTTTCTTTTTCTTTTTTTTTAAGACTCCTAAAAGAAAATAAAGATAAAGAAAGGGGAAAAAATCTAAAAGTAAAACAAAATAAAAAAAACTCCTAAAAGGAAAAAAATGTGAATCTCCCTCCCCATACCTAAACTGTGTCATGTTCTCATGCACACAAATGAATACAGAGATAAAAATAATGTAGCATGTAATTTACAAATATGATCATCCGCCATTTCTGTCTCCTCATCCTCCAAGAGGTTATCTGGCCGCAAATGTGGAAGTGACATAACACCTCCCAATAAGTCTCGTACACCAGAGGAGACTCTTTCTTCAAAAGGTGAAGCTCCTCAGTGGTCGGGACGTATTCCTCATAGGGAGAGTCCCCCATTACCAGCCCCGAGACTTCGTACAACTCGTGCAGGGCAAGACCCATCTCTCCGACCGGAGTGAAGAATGTCCCCGTCAGAGGATTGTAATGCTCCAGGATCCCAAAGAAGTTTTGAGAACTTGGTGGAATACCATACTGCATGGCCCTGACCGCTTGGTACAATTCCACATGCTCCAACAGGCCTCCAAGATCGGCAAGGACGAAGCTCACCATCTTACGCCACCAATACCTCTCAGTGGAATGGATCCACCCGGGCGAACGGAAGTCGACCGGAAAATCACCCCCCACTTTCATGAATGCGTTGAGAAAGGTGGTGCCGAGTTTAGGAGTTTCTCCTACTGGGTGATCAGTCCTGAACAGCCCGGGAAACAGGCCGAGAGCCTCCTTATCATGACCAGCATGATATACCTTCTTGGAGCCTAAGTTGTCGAGAGTAACCTCAGGGACGGGTCGGGAAAGCTCCCATGTCATTTTTCGAGGGACGGACATGTGCTGGAGATAAGATAGTGGGTACATCCTCTCCATGTTCGGAAGAAAGAATCTTCTATCCCCTATCTGACGGAGCCATTTATAATCTCCGTCATGCAAGGAATAGTCGCCCTCGCTAATTGGTCTCCAAAGAAGAAAGCAGGCTTCTCCATCGGAGCGCGAGCATTCGTTGTGAATGCCGCGTCAGTCATAAGCTCCCGAAAGGTTGCCGCGTCAACGTTGGAGAGCCTCTCCCTTCGCTCCTTCGACTTGTCGGCAGTCACAGGAGCAGTCCTTTGCAGCACAAAGGTTAAATCACGGTCAGCACCACCTATGTGCCCGAAGTGGCGCCTCTTGGAGAGTGGGTTGGAAGAGTGTCGCACTGCAGAAGAAAACGACACTTGATCAGAAATCTAATAAAAAAAATCTAAACGAAAACGTTAAGTGTTTATAATTCAGACGCAGAAGAGATACTGAACGTAGAAATTATCAAAATTCGCGTCCAGACCTGAGGACCCGCATCCAGACCTGAGGACCATGAGGCCAGCAGGGAGTCTGCGTTTTAAAAATCCAAGACTTATGAAAAATCTCTAAGTACTTGGACTCGGTGCAAGATTCATAAAAACCAGCGTCTGATGTCACAGAACGCAAGAATCAAATCTGCGTCCGGATCTTTCACAATTAGAAACATTCTAAGTGATGACTCCGGAACGCAAGGCTTACTAGCGCCCTATGTTCAACAAACAAGTACATCCTCAAGCGGATAAAAGCGGTAGGGTCATCAAACCCGCGCCTTATTTGTTAACTCAAAGACCGCGTCTGAGAACCAAACACGGTTTCGAATCCGCGTTTGCGGTTCTCCTTCAAAGAAGGGATTTTAGGGTTATAAGAACTCCATAACCCCTCTAATGGCGAAGATTAAGCCTGATGGCGTTATACCTGAGATAGGGGCTTCCTACATGGACGAACCGCCCCTTTGGGCCTCAGTGACAACCGCATTCGACGATGAAGCAGTTCGCTTGGCCTTGGGTGCCATTGCGAATCAAGAATCTATTGCTAGACGGAAGAGAAGAGAACAAAGGAAATCCTTTTTCTCAAAACCCTAGTAGATGCACCCGAAGACGAAAGAGAGACTAATGATGACTCTCTCGATGACTGTTGCCATTTATAGGCACAGTGATTCGCAAAGATACACGGCGCTTGGCTCGATTGACTCGGCATCGAATCATCTTTTGACGCGTGGACAGCGCATTTAATACAGCGTGAAGTTCGCACGCCAAAAAGCAGATGTCCCGTCAGTTTCACAGGACACGTGGCAGTGCACTCATGACATGGCGCGAATTCGCACCCGGCAGCCGCGCCTCTTCAATGGACGCACCCCTTCAGCACGACCATAGTTGCGTTCAGAAAGTCGCGTCTTTACTCAAAAAAGATGCATCCCTCCGAAGTTCGCATCCTTCCATCCGGCCTAGCATCGCGTCTGCCTTATGGAATATCAGTCGCGTTTCCATTTCCAAAAGATGCACCCTATGAAAGTCGTGTCTTTAAAGCAGTACTATCCCTGCGTCTCAAAAAGAGCTGGCGTTCAGTCCTTACTTCTGCAAATCAGTTCAACAGTACACTGGCACAAGCAGACGACCGTCCACTCCTGGCTTTAAAGTGCACCCACGACAGACTTAAAGCAATCGGAGAGGTTTAGACTGTGTATCTAAACACTCAACACGATCAACTTTGGTGGCTTCAAAGAGTTCCACAGTACACTCACGAAGATCATACTCCAGATAAGATCAAATCCGGAGCATTGACAGTCCAGTCACAAGGGTACGCTCAGCTAGAGTCCAAAGTATTTCGAAATCTGTCCCACTTAACTGCAGAATATCGAAAACTTTGGAGGGGGTTCTGTAGGCTGTCTAAAAATCATTAAGACAAGTCGTCAAAAGCAGAGTCTCATACTCCAGACACAGGGCTAATCTCAGCCGCACTACAGCATCAAGGCGCGAGGGTCCAAACCCACGTCTCAACATCAAGGCGCGAGGGTCCAAACCCGCGTCTCAGCATCCAGGCGCGAGGGTCCAAACCCGCGTCTCAGCATCATGGCGCGAGAGTCCAAACCCGCGCCTCAGTAGCTCAAAGGCGCAAGGGTTCAAACCCGTCTCAACATCAAGGCGAGGCTCGACAGCCGCGTCTCAACATCAAGGCGAGGGTTCAAACCGCGTCTCAACATCAAGGCGAGGCTCGACAGCCGCGTCTCAACATCGAGGCGAGGGTTCAAACCGCGTCTCAACATCAAGGCGAGGCTCGACAGCCGCGTCTCAACATCAAGGCGAGGGTTCAAACCGTGTCTCAATATCAAGGCGAGGCTCGACAGCCGCGTCTCAACATCAAGGCGAGGCTCGACAGCCGCGTCTCGACATCTGCGCGAGGCTCGACAGCCGTGTCTCAACATCTGTGCGAGGCTCGACAGTCGCATCTCAGCAAATGCGCGAGGCTCGACACCCGCGTCTCAGCATCAAGGTGCGAGGGTCGAAACCCGCGCCTCGGTTGCAACTGCCCTGGTTATGGGGCCTGTCACCGTCCACATAGCGGGGAAGTTAACCCCCATTGTGGAGTGTTTTTAGGGGGCACGTTCACCCCTGATACCTCTATAAATAGCCTTGCTTGCTATTGAGAAGAGGTCGATCGATTAGGGAGAAGAGATATACAAAGAACGACAACAGACGACAGACAGAGAGAAAGGAAATACAGAGAGTTCAACTCTTCAAGCCAACTTGCTGCGTACAAGTTGCTCTTTACCTATCTTCTCTTTGAGAGTTTTGGTAGACAGAGCTGAGTTACTCCATCTACCATCCGAAGAGGAGATCCTTGGAAGGTCTCGACGGTCACCTGGTCAACGGAGAACAAGATTCACTCTCCACCGCCACTTGAAGAACCCAGCCTTAAATAAAGGGAGGATTCAAGATTCAACATCCTCCCTCTCTTATAACTGGAATATTGTTCCATTGTAATCTTTCAATTGATTCAAGGAAATTTTACAGTGAACACCCATCTTCCGTGCACGAACAACTAGTGTGAGCACAAACTCAATATCAAACATGTAAGGAATAGGTAAGGAGTAAGAGCATGCAAGATATTAAACAATCTCAAGCATATATGACAATTAAGCAAAGTAAATATCGAACATATAAAGATGTAAATAATAAGAGCAATCAAGATACAAACAGAAGTGAGTTGAGAGAAAGAGATGAGTAATCGCAAACGCGAAAAAATTGTTTCGAGGTTCGAGTCACTTGCTTTACGTCCCTGACTTCACCACTATGAATGATTTCCACTATAAACGACCATGCAAGATCACTCGGTGCTGCAACATATACAATGAGCTCCCTCAAGAACTCTTGAACCCGTAAGTCCCTCACTTGTTCCCGTAAGAACAACACACGCGAACCTACAAACTCGGCGAACCTGCAAACTCTACAACTCCTTCAAATACAAAATTGGAACACTTGGTGATCACTTCTCTTGATCACAAATAAATGCCCTAACAACAAGAATCCTATTAGGATTGGATATAGTAATGAAAAACTCAAACTTGTGTGAGAAA
Source organism: Agave tequilana (assembly GCA_038442645.1). NCBI lineage: Eukaryota > Viridiplantae > Streptophyta > Magnoliopsida > Asparagales > Asparagaceae > Agave > Agave tequilana. The sequence goes on along the minus strand of JAVJIF010019470.1, from coordinate 32,122 downwards.
AACTAGATAGATGAGGAAGTGAAAAACTCAAGAAATCCTTTTGAAAATTCAACAGAATCACTCTTGAAAAAAACTCCCTTTGATATGGACACGAAGCTCCAAAAACTTGTTGATAAACTCTGTGGAAGATAGAAAATAAGCTCTTGAAAACACTTGTGAAAATCTTGTTAAAAACTGGCAAAAACCATTTATATAGGCATCAAAAAAACTAGTTGTTTTGGCTCAGAAAATTGGCCAGATTAGCATGTCGGCTGACTGCCTAGTCGATCAGCCAACGGTCAAAGTTTTAACCGTTGGGGTCACCTAGTCGACCGCTCGGTCGACCGCACCAAAAAATAGAGAGCAGCCTCTCTGACAGTCGACTGCCCGGTCGACGGAGCCAAACCTGAGAGCTCTGTAAACACAGGCTATCAAGGTTGGTCGACCAGTCGGTTGACTGATTGAGGTTGGCGAGGTATATGATGTATTTGTACAAGAATCAGGTATTTAAGAGATGGTTTAGGGTTTAGAATTCACCTTTGATCTTGTTTACTTTGAATATGTAAGAATTATACCTTGTTTCAATCTTTCGTTATAGCAAGTAGCTAAAACGAGTCGTACCACGAGGAGAGCAAGCATAGAAGCTTTCACGATACTAGTGAGACAAGAAACAATACTCTTCTTTGTTAATCACACAAGAGAAAACAATATACAAGAAGTTGTGGATTGGTGGTGGTGCATTGTGAAAAAGAAGTGCAATGAATGAAGTGTGATGAAGTAAAGAAAAGAAAAGAATACTAGAATGAAATGTGTAAACTCTCTTGATTAGAAAGATGCATGGCTAGCATTACTCAACCTCCTTGCTAACATAATACCTCTTTTGTTGATTGCAATATTGTCTCATCAAGAATCATAGACAATTGAAAAGTACTTGCATGTTTCAAGTGTGGTATTCTTTCTTTGAAGACTTAGTGTTCCTTTTAGTTAGTTGGCTAGAAGTCTCTTCTTGAATACTAGGTTCTCTTACTAGGTGTGCAATGAGGAAATATAGGCTTGGTACTCATTTAATGCAAAGGTTAGAATAATCAAACTCTTTAGGACTTCAAAGCTTAACTACAAAGTTAGCTTGAAGTGCTTGAGTTGTTCTTGCTACTCAAATGACACAATCAATGGTAATCCATCCTTTTGATCCAATCAAATGCTCTTTATAAGAGATACACAATTCATCTAGAGATCTTACAAGCAATCACCAAAGGATACAACATACTCCATTAGAATTTACAAGAAACTTGAAATCATGCAAGAATTAAAGAATACAATCAACTAGAGCTAGTAGTAGCTAGGTGAGATTAGCTAGCCATGCATTCAAGAAACTAGCCCTCCATTACACTAACAAGAAAGCTATAATTCTCCATGAAATCAAAGATCTAAACAACTCAACTAGAATTAAACTAGAATTAGAAATTGAATGCAAGAATTAAAAGCATAAGAAGAGAGAGCATACTCAATTCTAGTAAAAAGAAGATGAGAGCTCCATTGAATCTTTGCTTCAAGGTTGTCACAAGTCTTGATTACAATCTCTCAAGTGAAGAACTCTCTCTCAATTTAGCTAGAGATCAAGGAGGAAGGAGAGAAGAACTAGAATCCTAAAACAAAAATTACAATTAATCCAAAATTTTCCCTCTCTCTTCACTGGAGCTCGCGCAGATCTCTGATCAGGTATTTATAGGCAAAGTTGAGAATCTCATCAGATCTTAACCGTTGGCACGAAATCCGAGGCCCAACGGCCCTCGGATTGCCGCGGATTGCCGCCAGATTGCCGCCAGATCTGGGCCGTTGGCTCGGATCTTTCTGGTGGGATCTGGTGGTTAAGTTGTTGGCCACGTGGACTGGTTGGATCTTGCAGTTGGCGCTCAGATCTTGGTGAGATCTGATTTGATTCTTTGGCTAATTTTTAATTAACCCCCTTAATTATCACTAATTAAGGTGGTTAATTACTTTTCCTCTTTAAAGTGGAGATCTGCAAAATTAGAGAAAACATGGGTTAAAAATCATATTTAATATGCAATATGCAAGGTATAAAGGCGGTATAAAATGCAAATATATGGTATAATCACACCCCCATACCTAGCTTTTGCTCGTCCTCGAGCAAAAATAAAAGAAAAAGAAAGAAAAATCCTAACTAATTATTACACCACTTTCGTAGGTGACACGATTGCACTGAGCACGTGCAACAAGCCGTTAAACCTCTAGGTTACCCTAGAGGAGGAGTGTTGTCTCCTGAGGGTTTTCAGCGGATTACACCCACAAAATCCAAAAAGAAAATAAAAGGGGTTAGTGAAATTTTTGATCCATGCTTTAAAGATTTAATTTGACCTATAGGTTTCAGGTTACTCAAAACTTTTCATTCCTCTTATAAGTATCTAATTAGAGTTTTGTTTTCATTTTAGGTTAAGATTTTCGGGAAAAGATAAAAAACCTGATTCTGCATCAATCTTAGGATATTTACATCTATAAATATGAAGGATCTCTCTCAGACTAAGTTCATTTATTTACTTATATGTATAATATTTTTTTTTTTATATATATGTGTATATACAATGTTTATTTATTTACATTCCCTTATCATCCTTAGTTTCCTAGTCTACCCATGTAGCGAGCCTCTTACCGATGACTCCCAGACCAGACGGTCTTAGGGCACCAGATGAGAATACATCCCTCGGGTTCGAAGACTCGAGTAAACTAGGTCACTTAGGAATCTAAGGACTTAACCACTTTTAGGCGTGATCGGTAATGCTTCCTGAGGCACGACTAACCAGCTTAATCAGTGGCTAAGTATTTATTCTCACCTTTAGGCGTGACCAGCAATGCTTCATGAGGCACGGCCAACCAGCTTAATCGGTGATTTTTTTTTTTTTTCTTCTTTTTTTTTTTTTTTTATTTATCTTATTTATATACACACATTTTTTTTTATTTTTTTATTATATATATATGCAAATAAAGTCACTAAGTCTTTGATTATTCCTTAAATATGTTCAATGTTCATATCTAAAGAAAGAATTGAAATCAAGTAATTTTTCTAATCCTTTATTACTTAACCTAAAAATCTAACAAAACTCTTCTTTTCAACTTATAATTAGAAATCCTAGTTAAGAGCTTCCTTAATCCCTAAATTTCAAATTAGATTCTTTAAACATGGATCAAAGAATTTCTTCTTTTTTTTTATATTATTTTTTTTTATTTTTTTATTTTTTATTTTTTTCTAAAAGAAAAGTAAAATCTAAAAATAAAGTGGAAAAATCTAAAAAGAAAGATAAAATCTAAAAGGAAAACCTTAAAAGAAAGTAAAAATCCTAAAAATAAAAGAAAAAGCCTAAAAAGAAAGAAAAATCCTATGTTAGTATATCTACCCCCCCATACCTATCTCATGCATTGTCCTCAATGTATGCAAGATGAAATAATGCATGAAATAGGTAAAGGTAACAAGTCACTCCCTCGTCCTCTTTGGACCCGCAGTGGTACTGGGTCCAGCAGATTGTGTCCTCCTCAGCCTGGCCTCTATCCCATCCAAACGAGAGGATATCCTAGATGATTCCTCGTCCACTTTCTTCCTGAGCCTAACTTGTCCCCGAAAAATCTTCTTCATGCCTTTCCAAATAGTAGACATGAAGGCTGTGTGTTCCGTTGGGGGCTCCTGCCTCCAGAATTGGGGCTCATCTTCCACCTCTAGACTTTCCTCTGAAGAAGACTCCACAGGTACATTCTCAGGCATGACACTAGGTGTCCAGAGTGCCTGCAAACAACTATTGTAGGCACTTGTGGGTCTCTCTGTCATAATCGTCACTTGGGTAAATGTCGAGAAAATAGCGTTAGACATGAAATGTCGACACAGACGGGTAATTAATATCGCATGAGAAAACTTAGCACCCCGAGTGCGAGAGGAGTTTTCAATAATAGCATGGAAGATGGTTCGGTTCAAACAGACCGTATGGTTCTGTGTCATCAGATCATGAATAATCTGTAGTATCGGTCTGCTGAAGGTCGAAGTGTGATCTAGCCCCATAATATTTCGTTGGACCCAACGTCCAACGCAGTGAATGTTCCTGAATGTAGATTGGGCTTTGAGCCCCCTATCCTGGACAGTACAGCGTGCACCCATTATGGTCAAGTAATCAATTAAGGGCAAGGGTTCGCACGTTTGTTGAATTAAGGGGACATGAGTGATATGTTCAATTAGTGGAAGTGTGACCCAAATGTCACCGAATGGCATACGAGAGACAAATTGATATGGATCATGACTCACAGAAGCATAATCTATAGAAGTGTAAAATGTGTTTACTAGATCCGGACAATAAAAGGCTTCGTGCTCGTGATGATCAAATACCAAATTGTACCAGTTCCAGGCGCGGATTCGATCCACGAAAATATGGCCATATCCCCCATTGTCATTAAAAAGTGCAGAAAAGTCCCTCTCTACATACAGATTTGGTGCCATAATTGCTAAAGACAATGAAGTAAAGGATTGGAGATAAGAAATTGCAAACCACCCCCGGAGATCGTGGGGGGAAACCCAACAGAGTAGTGCAGACAGCACAGAGATGGCTTCGGGAAAACTTTCTCAGGATCTACCACCAGTAGCAGAAGTTAGCCGGAATGGAGCTTTCCGGCGCGCCTGATCTGACAGAAATGCCGCGTACGGGCGGCAGGGCGCGGCAAAGTGGAGGATTTTTGGGATCAAATTTTTGGAGGAAGTTGGGTTTGGGAAGAAGCTCTCAGATCTGAAAGGGTTTGCTCGGGTGAGGAAGGATGAAATGAGGAGGAGATGTTTAAATAGGGTAGGTAAAAAGTGGGATGTACAAAATTACCCCTAGGTCAAATCTTGAATTACAACCCTTGGTCAAAACTTTTGAATATGAAAGGAATCCTAGGGAGGAAAGAGAATCCTAGGGTTTGAAATTCTTTTCATGTACAAAAATCCCAAAAAAATTTTTATTTACAAAAAATGCAAAAGAAAAATATTTACAAAAGAGGTCCCCAAATGATTTTCATGAAAAATGTATGGGAAAATATACAAATGGAAAGGTCACAAATAAATTGGGTCGGAAAGACCCAACTCGTGAACGTCGTGTGACAATGACTCTGTGGTGAAAAATGGCTTTAAGCGTTGTCCGTTTACAGTGAATTTATTGCCATTGGATGGATCAAGAATCTCGACTGCTCCGTGAGAAAAGACAGTCTGCACAATAAAAGGTCCTGACCACCTGGTACGTAGCTTACCAGGGAAAAGGTGGAGTCGAGAATTGTATAACAGAACCTGTTGACCGACAACAAAAATCTTTCTGTGAATGGACTTGTCATGAAACAGCTTGGTCCTGTGCTTTGTAATCCGAGCGTTATCGTATACCTCGTTTCGTAGCTCCTCCAGCTCAGATAATTGCAGCTTCCTGAGAACACCGGCTTTGTCCAAGTCAAGATTCAGTTGCTTTAAAGCCCATAGTGCACGGTGTTCTAACTCAACGGGCAAGTGACATGCTTTTCCAAATATAACTCGGTACGGAGACATACCGAGGACAGTCTTGTAAGCGGTCCTGTATGCCCATAAGGCATCAGTCAGTTTGACGGACCAATCCTTACGATTCTGTCCTACGGTCTTCTCCAGAATGAGTTTTATCTGTCTGTTAGTGACCTCAACTTGCCCATTGGTCTGAGGATGATAAGCCGTGGACAATTTATGAGTGATAGAATATTTCCGCATCAAGGCTTCAAAAGCCCTATTGCAGAAATGACTTCCATTGTCGCTCAGTATCGCACGGGGGGCTCCGAAGCGTGAAATGATGTACTCTCTTAAAATTTAATGACAACTTGATTGTCATTAGTCCTTGTAGGAATCGCTTCGGCCCACTTAGAAACATAATCTACGGCTACCAAGATGTACTGGTTTCCGTAGGACAGAGGAAAGGGTCCCATAAAATCGATGCCCCAGAGGTCGAAAATTTCGACTTCCAAGATGGGTGTGAGGGGCATCATGTTCCTTTGTGTAATCCGACCCGTCATCTGACATCTATCACAAAGCTTGCAAAAGGTAAAGGCATCCTTAAAGAGAGTGGGCCAGTAGAATCCACTCTGGAGCACTTTTTCCGCAGTTTTTCGTGGACCAAAGTGTCCACCGCAAGCTAACTTGTGACAGAATGTCAAGACACTCTGATGTTCATCCTCCGGAAGGCATCTTCGAATAATTTGGTCAGGACAGTACTTGAATAGATACGGTTCATCCCAGAAGAAGAACCGCATTTGGCTCAGAAAACGGTGTTTGTCTTGTCCTGACCAATGGGAAGGAATTTGCCTGGTAGCAAGGTAGTTAACAATATCAGCATACCAGGGCTCTCCACTCATCGCCAGAATGTGCTCGTCAGGAAAGTCTTCGTTAATAGGTATTTTCTCATGAGGAGCGTTTGGGATCCTTGACAAATGATCCGCAACCACGTTCTCAACGCCCTTTTTATCCTTTATCTCCAAGTCAAACTCTTGCAAAAGAAGGATCCATCTTATCAATCTTGCCTTTGCGTCCTTCTTTTGCATTAAGTACCTCAGGGCGGAGTGGTCAGTAAAAATGATTGTCCTGGACCCTAGCAGATATTGTCGGAACTTCTCTAACGCAAAAACGACTGCCAAAAATTCTTTTTCAGTGGTCGTGTAATTCAGCTGGGCGTCGTTAAGCGTTCTGCTAGCATAGTATATCACGTGCTGCCTGTTTTCAATACGCTGTCCTAAAACAGCGCCTATCGCAAAGTCAGAGGCATCGCACATAATTTCAAATGGCTTGGTCCAGTCCGGTGCAGATATTATCGGCGCAGAGACAAGTCTATCCTTCAGCTCTTTCCACGACTTTCGACATTCTTCATCAAAGATATAGGGTACGTCTTTTCCTAGGAGATTTGTCAAGGGTCTCGCAATATTGCTAAACCCCTGAATGAACCTCCTATAGAAGCCAGCGTGCCCTAGAAAAGATCTAATGTCCTTCAAACATTGTGGTTCAGTGAGCTTGGTGATAACTTCCACCTTAGACTTGTCTACCTCGATTCCAACGCTTGATATCTTGTGTCCCAATACAATTCCGTGCTTAACCATGAAGTGACACTTTTCCCAATTAAGTGTCAAATTCTTTTCCGTGCATCGTTGTAAAACCATCTTCAGGTGGTACAAGCACTGCTCAAATGTATCCCCATATATAGAAAAATCATCCATAAAGATTTCCAGAAATTTCTCCACCATGTCCGAGAACAAGCTCAACATGCAACGTTGAAACGTTGCTGGAGCATTGCAAAGACCGAAGGGCATCCTACGGTATGCAAAAGTTCCAAACGGACAGGTGAAGGTCGTTTTTTCTTGGTCTTCGGGCGCAATTGGAATCTGATTATATCCTGAATATCCATCCAGGAAACAATAATACTCATGCCCTGCCAATCTCTCCAGCATTTGATCAATAAACGGAAGTGGGAAGTGGTCTTTACGTGTGGCGCTATTCAATTTCCTATAATCAATACAAACTCGAATCTTCGTTGGAAGACGCGTTTGTATCAATTCCTTGTTCTCATTTTCCACAACCGTAAAGCCAGCTTTCTTCGGCACAGCGTGAACAGGACTAACCCATTGACTATCAGAGATGGGATAGATAATCCCATTGTCTAATAGTTTCATTATCTCAGATTTAACAGCTTCTTGCATGATAGGGTTTAGTCGACGCTGTGGATCTCTTTTCGGCTTGGCATCTTCCGTTAAGTGAATCTGATGTTGGACAATCGTAGGACTAATTCCCTTAATATCAGCCATCGTCCAGCCAATGGCTTCTTTATTCTCCCTTAGCACAGTCAATAAGTCCTCTTCTTGTTGTTCCGTAAGATTGGATGCAATGATAACTGGAAAGGATTCTTTATCATCCAAATACTTGTACTTGAGATGACCAGGAAGAACCTTAAGCTCGGCAGAAGGGACAGGATCTATAACAGGTTGCTCATGGTGCAAGGGAAGAATAGAAGTGGAATTAGTATTCTTTTCAGCATTTGTTCCAACAATCTGATCAAGAGTTAGATCATCAGCTTCTAACTCGAATTCCTCTTCAGATTCGTACTCCATCTCCTCCACGTGTTCGCTTGTCAATCCTTCTATCAAGTTGACATCAAATGAGTCACTCTCCACATCCCTTGGCTGCTTCCCCAGATGGAAGACATTCACCTCCTTCGTCATATCTCCGAACGTCAGCCGCATCGATCCATTTCGGCAATTAATGATCGCATTCGCTGTGGCTAAAAAGGGACGTCCTAGAATGACTGGAGTTTGCGCTCTGTGATTATGTACGGGTTGTGTTTCCAGAACAACAAAATCAACGGGGTAGATGAATTTCCCCACCCGTATTAATACATCCGTAATTTTCCCTTTGGGAATCTTAACAGAGCGATCAGCCAGTTGAATAGTCATTTGGGTTGGACGAAGATTGCCTAACCCAAGCTGTTGGTACACAGAAAAGGGAAGAAGATTGATGCTAGCTCCCAAGTCTAGCAAAGCCCTATTGACTGTGGTCTGCCCTATGATACAAGAGATGGTAGGGCTCCCTGGATCCTTGTACTTCACAGGGATTGGACCATTAAGCAATTCACTCAGGTTTGAAGCCAAAAAGACTTTCTTAGGGACATTTGCCTTCCTTTTCTTAGTACACATCTCTTTCAAAAACTTGGCATAGGATGGTACTTGCTGAATAGCATCCAAGAGAGGGACATTGATTTGCACTTGATTAAATATCTCTCTGATCTTCTCCATATGAGCATTATTCTTATGATTTGTAAGCCTATTCGGGAATGGGGCAATAGGCTTATAAGTCTGCTCATCAACTTTCTCCTTTCCTTTTGATTGAGACGTGGATGGTTGTGAACTTGATGAAGGAATATTTTGCAAAGGTTGAACTGGAACAGAAGTTGATGGATTCGACACAGATTTTGGAACAAATTTTGGAGACTGATTTGAGACTTTGTTGTCTACATGTTTTCCAGACCTAAGGATGTGAATGGCTTGACATTGGCTCTGACTAGGTCCTAGGTCTTCAACTTCATGCAGAGGAAAATGGGCTCTGGGATTAGGCACAGGTTGGCTAGGCAGCATTCCTTTTTGCCTTTCAGTCAAGGAATTAGCCAACTGTCCTATTTGGATTTGCAGTTTATTCATGTCCTGCTGCTGATTGTTCATCATTGCAGCTTGTGTTTTGGACAAAGTCTCAATCATTTTCTCCAATTCTGAAATTTTTCTATCTGAAGGATTGGGTGGTGGATGCTGTTGTTGTTGTTGATATTGGGGTTGAAAATTGGCTTGATATGGCACAGAATTTTGGAATGGTTGGAATCTGGGTGGACTCTGATACGAATTGAAATTTGGTGGGTTTTGGTAAGTAGGTGGATGTGCCTGAGCAGGATATTGTTGATGTGGAAATTGTTGTCTAGACTGCTCAGGACCAGACTGACTCCATGAGAAGTTAGGATGGTTACGCCATCCTGGATTGTAGGTCTTAGAGTAAGGATTGTATGGAGGTCTGGAATACGCTGCATTCGTACTCTCCTGAAAATTTTGAGAGTAATACACAGGACACTCTTCCAACACATGATTCAGATCATGACAAAAAGTACAACCCGGGTGAATTATAGGTGCAGAGCTAGCCATACGTGGTGGGCTAACTACTGAAGATGGGTTGACTTGACTAACGACAGAATTTTCCCTTGATTCCAGCAATTCAATCCTCTTCATCAACTGCGTGATCTTAGCTTCAGCTGCTATTGAGGATCCTATAGAATGTAAACCAGATCTGGAAGTTGTTGGTGTGGGTTTCTCAGAGCAGGATTCCCACTGGATCGTTTTCTCCGCTAAAGCCTCAAAAAGGTCCCAGCCCTGGTCTTCATCTTTCTTAAGAAAGTCTCCTTGACACATAGTTTCAAGGAGAGTCTTGGTTTGATAATCCAGCCCATCATAGATAATCTGGCATTGACGCTATTCTCTATACCGTGATGGGGACACAGGGCAACTAAGTCCTTAAAGCGCTCAAAATACTTCCAGAATGGCTCATTGGGCTCTTGTTTGAATTGCATGATGTTTTTGCGCATGAGGGCTGTCTTATGGATGGGATAGAATTTTTTAAGGAAGACCTTAACAAAATCATCCCATGAAGAGATTGAGCTGGCAGGAAGACTGTACAGCCACTTCTTCGCAATATCCTTTAGCGCAAATGGGACAAATCTAAGTCTCACAGCATCCTCACTTAACTGGGAAATCCTCATCATGAGGCATACTTCTTCAAACTCTCGTATGAAGATGTAAGCATCCTCAGATTCTAACCCGTGAAATCGTGGTAGAGTGTTTATAAACTGTGGTTTCAACTCAAAATTATTGTCATTCGTGTTTGGGAGGAGAATGCAGGATGGAATGGATGTGCGGATCGGATAGAACTTGTCCTGCAGCGACACGTTATTCGTCATAGTTGTGTTGAGTGGTGTTGTGTGAGGCAGTGTAGAAGTTCTCACAAGCCTAGAAGAAATTGGTTCTCGATACCACTCACGCATGCAAATACACAACCAACGTGCACCTTTCAAACAATCGAAAAATGAAAAATAACAATCAAGAAAAAAGAAAAGAAATCAATCCTAGCTTCTAGGTTTTCTGCCCTAGACGACTCCTAACAATAGATCGTCCACAGGAGGTTCGGTGCAGACACTGACTATAAGCAAATCGGCCAGGGAAGGGTAAAGTTGGTGGGAGGTTTTCCGTCCGGAGACGTTCCTTAATTAAGTAACCACCTTCCTTCGGGCTTTCGGCCCTTAACCCCTTTCCTAGAAACCGATTACGCGGAAGTCACTTTCCAACACTTTCCCCCTTAGGAAAATCTCCTAGATGAGTCCGGATGTCCCTAGGGGCCAACGTCTAGCAATTTTAATTAGAAGCTTAGGATAGTGAACACGTGGGGATTATGGTTTGTGGGCTAAGGAAGGGGTGATAAAATCCCCACCTTATCTTTGTTATGGGATTTGCCCTTATCGTTGATTCGTGCAAGTGTACGATATAAGCAACCAAAATTCACTCAAAGCAGAATTAAATCATACAACGAGTGAGTCCTAGTCTATATGCTATGCTTCACGTACCTTGTCCCACGCGCTCTTCAACAGTAAATTGAAAGAAATTGAAAGACACGTGCCTATAATGCAATATGTCTAAACAATTTTTTTTCAATTAACAACCAATCTTTTACTGTTGATTAACAAGTATCAGGTGAAAAATACAAGATTTCAGGTATATAGGCAGCAGTTTTTAGCAAAGCAGCAGGCCCTGCAGAAAACTGGTTAGTAGTGAACTCCTCTGTGCCGCTTTTCCACGGCAAAATCCAGGAAAACGCGGCACTTTGGAGGGATCCTGGTCTCTGCTTTCGAGAGCAGAGGCCCAGGTCCGCTTATATGATTCTGCTGTGCAAAGTTTTCTGAATCTTCAACCTGTACCTGCAACAGAGAAGATATATTGTTTAGTTTCTCACTTGTAAAAATACCGTTGCTCTCCCCGGCAACGGCGCCAAAAAGTGATTGAGGTGGCGAGGTATATGATGTATTTGTACAAGAATCAGGTATTTAAGAGATGGTTTAGGGTTTAGAATTCACCTTTGATCTTGTTTACTTTGAATATGTAAGAATTATACCTTGTTTCAATCTTTCGTTATAGCAAGTAGCTAAAACGAGTCGTACCACGAGGAGAGCAAGCATAGAAGCTTTCACGATACTAGTGAGACAAGAAACAATACTCTTCTTTGTTAATCACACAAGAGAAAACAATATACAAGAAGTTGTGGATTGGTGGTGGTGCATTGTGAAAAAGAAGTGCAATGAATGAAGTGTGATGAAGTAAAGAAAAGAAAAGAATACTAGAATGAAATGTGTAAACTCTCTTGATTAGAAAGATGCATGGCTAGCATTACTCAACCTCCTTGCTAACATAATACCTCTTTTGTTGATTGCAATATTGTCTCATCAAGAATCATAGACAATTGAAAAGTACTTGCATGTTTCAAGTGTGGTATTCTTTCTTTGAAGACTTAGTGTTCCTTTTAGTTAGTTGGCTAGAAGTCTCTTCTTGAATACTAGGTTCTCTTACTAGGTGTGCAATGAGGAAATATAGGCTTGGTACTCATTTAATGCAAAGGTTAGAATAATCAAACTCTTTAGGACTTCAAAGCTTAACTACAAAGTTAGCTTGAAGTGCTTGAGTTGTTCTTGCTACTCAAATGACACAATCAATGGTAATCCATCCTTTTGATCCAATCAAATGCTCTTTATAAGAGATACACAATTCATCTAGAGATCTTACAAGCAATCACCAAAGGATACAACATACTCCATTAGAATTTACAAGAAACTTGAAATCATGCAAGAATTAAAGAATACAATCAACTAGAGCTAGTAGTAGCTAGGTGAGATTAGCTAGCCATGCATTCAAGAAACTAGCCCTCCATTACACTAACAAGAAAGCTATAATTCTCCATGAAATCAAAGATCTAAACAACTCAACTAGAATTAAACTAGAATTAGAAATTGAATGCAAGAATTAAAAGCATAAGAAGAGAGAGCATACTCAATTCTAGTAAAAAGAAGATGAGAGCTCCATTGAATCTTTGCTTCAAGGTTGTCACAAGTCTTGATTACAATCTCTCAAGTGAAGAACTCTCTCTCAATTTAGCTAGAGATCAAGGAGGAAGGAGAGAAGAACTAGAATCCTAAAACAAAAATTACAATTAATCCAAAATTTTCCCTCTCTCTTCACTGGAGCTCGCGCAGATCTCTGATCAGGTATTTATAGGCAAAGTTGAGAATCTCATCAGATCTTAACCGTTGGCACGAAATCCGAGGCCCAACGGCCCTCGGATTGCCGCGGATTGCCGCCAGATCTGGGCCGTTGGCTCGGATCTTTCTGGTGGGATCTGGTGGTTAAGTTGTTGGCCACGTGGACTGGTTGGATCTTGCAGTTGGCGCTCAGATCTTGGTGAGATCTGATTTGATTCTTTGGCTAATTTTTAATTAACCCCCTTAATTATCACTAATTAAGGTGGTTAATTACTTTTCCTCTTTAAAGTGGAGATCTGCAAAATTAGAGAAAACATGGGTTAAAAATCATATTTAATATGCAATATGCAAGGTATAAAGGCGGTATAAAATGCAAATATATGGTATAATCATTGACCACCCATAGTGCATGTGCACTTGCGCACGTCGGTCAATCGCCCGGTCGAACGGCTCAGCCTTCGGTCGATCGGTCGGTCGACCGCAAGCAACCAAAAATCACATTTAAACATCTTTTTAAATATTTTAAATACCAATAAATCTTCATAAATTTCACAAAAATAAGTTCACATAAATATAATGTAGCACAAATATATGTGATAAAAATCAACACATATTACAAAATGTGAACTATTTTTTGAGGTAAAGAAATTAAAGTTTAAAACAAAAACGGTATTTTCCAAAAATAAACTTCTAAATGAAAATCAAATTTTTCTATAAACTTGTATAAATACAAAAACAAGATATAGAAACACATTTGAAGCATAGCGTATATGGATAGAATCTAATACGCATAGTAAATGATATATACTTGTTTTGACAATAAAAATCAAAATAAGTTTTGATAAAAATAAAACTTAAATACATGAACTAGATACATAAAAATAAGTTATCTAAACATATGAAGTATAAATGCATATGAATGAAATCCAATATACATATAAACCATGTAAACTTGTTTTGATGAAATCTATTTATGAAAGCGAAAGATGTATTCTTGAAACTCAAAACATAAACGGTTAAACCAAAAACAAAAACTATTTAATATGAAAGATAATATAAATATTTTTTTTGTGTGTGTGAGTTTGAGCAGTCCACAACTAATCTATCATTTACATTTTATCCTAAAATAAAAATCTTAAACTTACAAACTTAGACTCAATTCTTCTTGAAAATCTTCTTTTTGAAAATCTTCTTTTCCATCTCGACTTGATCAAAACTTGATCCGTGAGCTAGACTTCTCTTTGAGTACTTGATGCGATGTTGAAGCACGAGCTCTTGAATCAACATGTGATAGCTTCAAAACTTGACATCAAATCTTTTATTGAAGCTAAACACCGACTAAGATTTTGATTGAATATCTGAAATTTAATAAACACAAGATCATTAGTATTATAACTACATGAGTTAATCATAATCAAAACTAGAGTAATGGGCCTTTGGGCTAACAAGAGATTTTTATGATTTTGTCATGTTTTCAAGAGGAGATGATGGTCCAAGAAAATTCAATTGAGTGGAGAAGATAACTTGAAGTAGAACAAGCAAATCAAAGGAAAAAGTTTTCTTTTTAAGCAATTGCGAGTTTTCTTTTCAGGAGTATGAATAAGATTCAATTTCCATTCAATGAAGATTTATTTTAAAGATTAAAAGGTTTAGAATCATTCTAGATCAATGAGATCAATTCTTAATAGGATTAATCAAGATTCTTCAAGTATTCAATGGTCAAGATCATCTCATAGTCCAAATAGGAGTTGTATTGTAAAATCGTATAATAAAGAATTGTAATTTAGGATTTAGGTAGAGCAGAAGAGTAGAAAAAAGTAATGGTGAATAATAATGTAAGGCCCTAAAATGCCTAGAAGACCCTAAAAAGCCAAGAAAGAGAAGAATAAGGTGAAATGCATAGGTAGAAGGTATACTCTTGTAATTTAGGCGTAAATTCAATGAGAAGCTGACTACTCTTATGTCATTAAGAGGAGGTTAGATCTCTTTGTATCAAGTTTATTAATAAAGCTCTCTCAAGTTCTCTTCCCGTGGACGCAGGCCAAGTTTGGGTCAAATTATGTTAAATTGTGAGTTCCTTGTTGGGGGAGGAAGTCATCGAGGAAGTCGACGAAGGAAGAAGACTCGAAAATTCAGCAGCAGCAAAACAGCAGCAGCAGTGCTTCCAGCAGGAGCACGGTCGACCGGGCGGTCGACCGTCAGCAGGAGCAGGAGCACGGTCGACCGGCCCGGTCGACCGTGGTGCACAAACGTGCACAACATGCACAGAGGGGTGGCGGTCGACCGCTCTGTCGACCGCAGGAAGAGAGCGGTCGACCGACTGAAAGTACCCAACTCTCTGTTGGGCACCCGGTCGACCGACCGGTCGACCGTGGAAGGGGTCGGTCGACCGCCCGGTCGACCGACAGTCGGGTCTGCTGTTTTCGGAAAGGGTTATTTTGGACCCTATAAAAGGGGCTGTTGTAATTTCTAGGCTTTGTATCTTTGAGAAAGATCTTGTATGAGGGTTTGTATGCAATCAGGGAGGAGAGCAGAGCAGAGGCAGAGCTTTCCCGATCCCCATTGCTGTAAGTTGTAATTGATTTGTTGAAATCAATAAACCCTCCCCCTTTCATTGCCCCGAGGACGTAGGCATCAAGGCCGAACCTCGTTAAATTGGTTTTCGTGTGCTTTCTCTGGATTGTTTTATTTGTGCTGGTTTTAGGAGATTGTTCTTCGTGCTTGGGAGATTCAGGGATTCCTCTTCAGGGTTGTTGTCGTAGGGCACAACAAGTGGTATCAGAGCTTCCCAGGTTTCGCTTGGGATTTTTCTGGAGATTTGGAGGCTTCGATATCTGATTCGGTGGAGATCGTGTGTCGATCTCAGATCAGAGGTAGCGGTGTTCATGGGATCGTTTGTCGATCTCAGAAGGACGCAAAGGAGTGCTCAAGGAATCTTGGTGGAAGTAGATCCGGTGTGAAACTCAATCTAGGGTTTCGAGGAAAAAGGTAAAAATCAAATTTTTATCGAAGTTGTGATCTATTTCAGTTGGTTGATTTTCCGCATAGATAGAGGATCAAGTAATCTCAATGGCAGAAGAAATTGCTTCGATTAAGACCATGAATCCTCATCCGAGGATTGATGTAGTCAAGTTCAATGGCACAAATAATTTCAGGATGTAGAGATGTGAGGT
Source organism: Agave tequilana (assembly GCA_038442645.1). NCBI lineage: Eukaryota > Viridiplantae > Streptophyta > Magnoliopsida > Asparagales > Asparagaceae > Agave > Agave tequilana. The sequence goes on along the minus strand of JAVJIF010019470.1, from coordinate 16,113 downwards.
TATGGATGCCCTGAATGCATCGAACCTCGAGGATACTCTCCTACTGGAGAAGAAGAGAAGCACGACCACTGATGAAGAGTGAGTAAAGATGAACAGGTCAGCGTGTGGGTTGATTCGTTCATGTTTATCGCAAGACATAAAATATCTTGCACAACATGAGACGTCGGCAAAGCATCTGTGGGAGACCCTTGAGAAGAAATATCTGACCAAGAGTGTGGAATCACGGTTGCAGCTTAAAAGCAAGCTGTATGGGTTTCAAATGAAGAAGGGGAGCACGGTGAATGAGCACATCAACCAATATACGAAGCTTCTTACAGATTTGGTGAACGTGGATGTCATGGTAGAAGAGGAAGACAAGGCGATCATCTTCCTGAACTCACTTCCAGAGGAGGAGTATGGGACATTCACTCTAACCTTTATCAATGGTAGGCAGACACTGGACTACCATGAGGTGTCGTCTGCATTGACAAGTTATGAGACGAGGAGAAAGGAGAGACATCCTTCTCAGTCAAGCTCATAGGTGGAGGCACTGGAAGTAAGAGGCAGGGGTTCATCAAGGAAGGGCAAGGAAGAAAGAGGAAGATCAAAGTCCAGGCTGGGTTTCAGGGATCTTAAAAGGAACTAGTGTGCCTTCTGCAGAGAGATAGGGCACTGGAAAGCAGAATGCCCGAAAGCCAAAGGTAAGAAGGTGGAGTCAAAGACCGAGGCGAATCTCGCACGGGCGGATGGATCGGATGATGACTCATCGGTGTTCTCTCTCTCGGTTACTACCCTACTGTTTGTAACTCAGATAGTGCTGAGTGGATCTTGGATAGCGGAGCCACCTATCATGTGTGCCCGAACAGGGCCTAGTTTTCTAGCTTTGAGAAGCTGGATGGATGTTACACGGTTATGGGGGATGACCATCCGTGTAATATAGAAGGGATGGGTACAGTCCGTATCAAGATGGATGATGGGATAGTTCGAGAGTTGAAGGAGGTGAGGTATGTACCTCAGCTCAAAAGGAATCTTATCTCAGTTGGCACTTTGGTAGCATCGGGTATGGTGATATCTGTTCGAGATGGTGATCTCAGGATGATCAAGGGCTCGATGGTGGTGATGAAGGGCGTCCGCCAAGGTAACCTCTACTACTTGAAGGGTAGTGCGATTACAAATCAGGTCTAGACTTCGAGTTCCTCAAATGATGGTGGCCCGGAGGTCTGGCAGGGAAAGGTCGGACAGGAAGAAGAAAAGTCTTTGCGAGCTCCTGTAAAGATGGAATTGCTGGAAGGTGCTGCTACCTGCAAGTTGGAAGGTGGACACAGCGTTCTGGACAAGAAGAAGGTGAGATTCAGCACCAGTACTGACCGCAATGAAGGTCTTCTTGATTGTGTTCACGTGAGCGTTTGGGGAGCTGCTAAGACGGCATCACTTGGAGGTCACAGGTACTTTGTCTCTTTTATTGATAATTCATCTAGGCAGGTTTGGATATATCCCATGAGACAAAGGGGTGAAGCCCTAGATGTGTTGGTGAAGTGGAGAGGAAGAATGGAGAGGCAGATAGGTAGGAAGATAAAGGAGCTTCAGATTGGTAATGTTAGAAAAGACATGAACCAATTCCTACGATTTGGCCAGAACACAGGTATTGCTACTCACTTCACAACAGGTACAGACGGGTTGGCTAAAGATGTAGTCCGTTCCTTGCTGGAGGAAGTTCGGAGGTTGTTGTCTAATGCAGGATTAGACAGGCCGTTTTGGGCTGAGGCGACTGATTATGCTAGCCATCTCATGAATAGATCGACTGCGATAGGAGGTAAAGCTCCATTGGAAATTTGGTCTGGGAAAGCTGATCAAGATCATGGTTTGCTGCGGGAATTTGGAAGTCCGACCTACTTCAGTGCCAAGAATGGCAAGGTGAATCCGTGAGCAAAGAGGTTTGTCTATTTGGGAGTCAAGAGAAACAGCTACAGGTTGTGGGACCCCGAAGACAAGAAGATCGTGATGAGCAGGCATGTCACATTTGAAGAGACTTCAGTGTTGAAGTCCATCGTCTCTCAGCAGGTGGAGAGGACGGAGACCAAGGGAGGATCGCAGCGGGTGGAGGTTGATGCTACTCCATCATCTCCAGTTGGCTCGGCATTAGAGGAGACTTCACCGGAAGTGACACCGGGTGGAGATCATAATACCAAGGGTGATGCTGAACAGGTTGAAGACATTACTGAGGATGTCGAGTTGTTTGCAACTATTGGAACAAAGGTGAAACCACGCTTGTGGGGAAAGAAGCATGAATCTCAAGCTTGTGATCGCGACAAGCTCAAGTTGAAGGCCGTTGTTCTCCATGATGGTCGGGAAGAGGTTCATATGACTCAGTCAGACAGGTTCGCTGCTGCAAATACAAGTACCAGTATTTGAGCTTGATGAAGCTCATCCTAATGAACTACGGTTGGCTTGATCCTTTTGGGCAAAGGTACGTAGCAAGCCGTAAAGACGCAGCCATTTGGTGATGCAACTCTTATGAAGCTATTTGGGTTCTCGAGAAGCTGTTTGGATCTTCACGTAGAGGTGAAGTGTTATGGCCGATGGAACTTCACGTAGAGGTGGAGAGGCTTCACGTAGAGGTGAAGTGTTGTGGCCAGTTGGACTTCACGTAGTGGTGAGGCGTTGTGATCTCGATGAACAGGTTAAATCTTCCGATGAGAAGATGTTGAGTTTGCATAAGGAGGGGTGTGCATCCAGTTGAAGCCGATGATGTTTGGTGTGCTCTACATAGACTTGGTAGACCGTCAGTGAAAGACAGGAAAACTAGATAGAGCTAGTCAGTTGGAGAGTCAGTGTTGGCTCGTGAGGAAGTCTTCATGAGGTCGTGAAGTTGTGGAGTAGAAGCCACGGTATGGTGATCGGCATGTATGGAAGTTCTCTGAAGGTGAAGTGTAGGAAAGGCATGTGTGGTGCTTTCCAGTGGATAGCTGAGCTACAGATTCTAAGCCGAGATCGTGTGTCGATTTCGCCGAGATCGTGTGTCGATTTCGTCCGGTGCGCGCAAGCCGAGATCGTGTGTCGATTTCGCCGAGATCGTGTGTCGATTTCGCCAGGTGATAAATTGGGGTACGTTGGAGATCGGCTCAGATTTTGGGAAAATCTTCGCCGAGGTGGAGAATTGTTGGGGGAGGAAGTCGTCGAGGAAGTCGACGAAGGAAGAAGGCTCGAAAATTCAGTAGCAGCAAAACAGCAGCAGCAGTGCTTCCAGCAGGAGCACGGTCGACCGGGCGGTCGACCGTCGGCAGGAGCAGGCGCACGGTTGACCGGCCCGGTCGACCGTGGTGCACAAACGTGCACAACATGCACATAGAGGTGGCGGTCGATCGGGCCGGTGGACCGCAGGAAAGAGCGGTCGACCGACTGAAAGTACCCAACTCTCTGTTGGGCACCCGGTCGACCGACCGGTCGACCGGTGGAAGGGGTCGGTCGACCGCCCGGTCGACCGACAGTCGGGTCTGCTGTTTTCGGAAAGGGTTATTTTGGACCCTATAAAAGGGGTTGTTGTAATTTCTAGGGTTTGTATCTTTGAGAAAGATCTTGTATGAGGGTTTGTATGCAATCAGGGAGGAGAGCAGAGCATAGGCAGAGCTTTCCCGATCCTCATTGCTGTAAGTTGTAATTGATTTGTTGAAATCAATAAACCCTCCCCCTTTCATTGCCCCGAGGACGTAGGCATCAAGGCCGAACCTCGTTAAATTTGGTTTTCGTGTGCTTTCTCTGGATTGTTTTATTTGTGTTGGTTTTGGGAGATTGTTCTTCGTGCTTGGGAGATTCAGGGATTCCTCTTCAGGGTTGTTGTCGTGGGGCACAACATTCCTTTTCTTATATTTTTTAATATTCATCATGTATGCTCGAGGTAATCAATCTCAAAGCGTGCTTGAAGTCATCGGTGGGGATCTCATATCTCCCAAATATTGATATCATAGTAAGTATGCTATCCCGGGTTATGCACGCAATAATTGGTATCTAGAATATCAATTTCATTATAACAGTTCTATCTATGGACTCTCCAGGCGCCTGCGTGTGCGCAGTTTTTGTACCTCTGAGGGTCTGAAGGTTCTTGTATGCGTTCGGGATTGTTTTTTAATTTATTTTTAATAAAACACAGGGGACCACTTTGGTCGACCGTTTCTTCTCAAAATGAATTATAGTTCCTCGTAGATCAACCAGTGGGAACCCAATTTTTTCATCAAAAATATTGTGACCGGTTTCCGTTACGTTCAAACATAGGATTCGATATTGATTGCCCAATGGTAGGAAAGAGCATTCATTGGATGTAATATTTTGTTTAACTAACTTGTGCTAATTATAATATAGCATGGGCTAAATTAATATAATTGAAAATGAGATTGGATTAGCTGACACCGTGGGCAAATCACAATATTATAAAGGTTCAATGTTAACCTAATTATGGGGAGTATCCCAACAGGAACCTTCATTAGCTAATTAATTAGCTTAAGGTCCTGTCCAAAAAGAGTGAGCTCTACCCATTTAAATCTTGGGCTGTCTAAAATCAAAGAATTTGAATGGGCTTGATCAGAGGCTGGATTTAAAATCATGTAGGTTTTGGTATTCAATTTCTCAGCCCATGGATCTGTATTCTACTCATTGGGCTGACTCAAAATATCGCATCAATAAGATCCAAGACCCATACCCAAATATAAACAGGTTGAGGATTAAAAAAATAATAATAAGAAAGAAGAAACCCACAAAAATGGCGGTAGACATTGTGGGCCGAAGAGGGGACATCCCGGCCGGCTATGCCCGATTTATTTGCCCTGAAAGTGACGGAAAACTGTATTTTTCTCCCTCACAATGCGAACCACACCGCGTTTAATTCCCCCGGTGTTTATTTTCCCTGAAAACTGGTGGGATGGACCCCACCTCCAACTCAGTAAATTATGTAAATAGTGTGAAAAGCTTTTTCCAAATGTTTTGAGCGGAAAAAGTTGGAAACCAGACACCCACGGGCCCCACCCACATTTTCGTGGGACTGCTTTCCATGAGCCAAACAACCCATAAGGAAAAACGTCTCCCATCAAATAGCTAAGAATCTTTTGGCGAGTCTCACATGTTGAGAGGCTCCATTCCATATTAATATTAGAAATTAACATACCTACAATATATGAGTTTTTCTACGGAAGAGCACTACATGTAACCCCATTATTAAACAAATGAAACTATTTAAAAACATCCATGAATGTTACTCTTTTATAAAGAAATGTGTAGCTTGTATGCTGTGTAGGAAAAGAATTTTTCATTATGATATAAACTCTATATAACTAAATCATGTATGGTTACAAAAAAAGCAGCTCGACTACCTCATCTCTATATAAATGAATCATAACTAATTTTATCTATGTACTAGTAGATCACAACTATTTAAATTACAATGAGAGAGAGAGAGGTTAACCTAATTTCTCTGATTCATATGAATCACAACAATTTAGATCACAATAAGATGAGTCTCACTGTGGATCACTACAAACTAAGTTAAACCACCAAGTCCTTTAAGAAAATTTTAATAATAGATAGAGAGATTTTTAAAACTCTAAATCATAAGGAATAGTTGAATTTTAATAAAATTTTATTTATGCCATTTTCACATTAAGGAGTCAAAGCCCCCCTATCCACAAGGAAAAGGACAAATGATATTAATACTTTTGATCAAATGTCAAAGAAACAAATATCATTTAGGGAAATTTATATTTAACTCTTATATTTAACTATTATAATAGTTAAATATCATTTAAGTATTATTTTTTTATATCAATTACATCATATCTATTATTCTCACTTTTGATCAAATTTTCTAAACAATCTTTTTCATCTTATATATCTTTGAAATAAACCACAAAATAAAATTTTACATAAATATTAATTTATATCTTAATGTTATAATCTCTCTTAAGTAACTATATTTATCTTACTATATATAAAAAAACGATCATATTTATTTTAGAGGGTCTTTTTTACCTAAAACGCTATTGCCTTTGGGTGCTCGCATGGAAATAAGTGAAAAATTCAGATAGTGCTGTCAAAAAAAATTTCAGAAATGGTAAATTTTGTTTCGCAGAAAAAGAACCCAAAAATCCTAAATCCTAAACCTTGATCGTCACCACTTTCACCAAAAAATCCTAAACCCTAAATATATATCTTTTTAAATTAATCTAGTAAAGAATATGTCACCGAATAAGTGAAGAAAAATCAGCATTCATGGATTGTAATTAAATTACTAGTTATATTAACAAGTAAAACTATATTTACTATTATCAAAATTATACTTTTTCATCTTATAACAAAAGAGAGATTACGCTTCTCCAATCGTATGATGGTAAGAGGTTCACAATCTTATGAAATTTATTTTGGTATTATATTAGTAATGAAGTAATCTAACATATAAGACATTGATAATAGTAAAAATATCTAGTTCTTGTACAAATCAGGCAAAAATTAAGATTAAAATTCATATGCACAGGGCTCATCGAGCCACACACAAAGATGGCAGTAGCTAACATGGTGGAAAGCTAGAAATTGCAAGATCTTTAGCAATGTTGCGATAATTTGGGAGGACCTCTTGCGAAACACAAGCAAGGCCCTAAATTTGTTTACAACTTCAGCGCTACAAAGAGTGTCTGCAGAATGCCCCTCCTCAGGAGAGAAACCAGGCACTGAAACCATGAAGATGCCAAGGTCTGTATCCGTTATCCGATCTTCACAAGAGGCGGAGGAGGCGGTGGACGATGCGCTTCTATGTATGGGAGAGTTTACCGGCATCGGGGAGGATGAAGCTGTTTGTTTTGGGACACTGCATGCATCACATGACTTTTCTGTTGGGATTTGGGTTGAACAAATAGTCTCACATCGGTTAGACATGAGAATGATCTTAGTGTATAAGGATTTGGGCAACTCTATCTAGAAGCCTAGTCTTTTAGTATAATGTCCAAATCCTTCAATTGGTATTAGAGTCATGCCTCAAGCATAGTTGTGTGTGTGGGTGATACTTGATGTTATTGATCCGTAAATTTGACGTAAGAAGGTACAGTAGTGGGTTTCTATAATAATTTAGTTCGCGAGATATTTAGCAATGGTGTTCTTTTGTAATGGGCGTGCCGCCTCTCACGCGGTGTAGAGTTGGATCTTGATCGAGCATTTGGTCTTCCGTTGTGAAGAAAGTTGAGCTTAGATGGAGTTTCTTTGTTCGAGGGAGATTGTTGGTATTTGGGTCGAATAAATCATCTCACATCAGCTAGACATAGGGAAGATCTTGGATATATAAGAATTTAGGCAACTAGTCTTTTGGGATGAGGCCCTAAGTCTTTCATTTTTGATACTTTCATGAACGAAGCAAGCATATTGAGATTGACTTTCATGCGGTCTGTTAACATTATACATTATCCTTGCCATACATCTCCTCAGATCGACAAGTTGACGATTTCTTCACAAATCTCATGCTATGCAGTGTTTCTTCTTCTTTATCTAGGAAACTCTATGTATGATCTGCCATGAGTTTGAGAGTGAATATTAGATGTAAATACAGACCTGTTTTAGTTATTTGATGTAGTTGTTTGTAAAGAGATATGTTTACCTCTTGGGCCACATATCTTGTATATATATCTCGGCTTTTGCTCTTTTGTAATAGAGAACTTTACCTTTTCTCTCTTCTATCATGTTTATTAACAGTAAGCAGCACGAGTTTGAAATCACATGTACAGGTAAAATTCAAAATTAGCATGTACTAGCTGAAGCATACCAAGTTTGGTTGGAAATGGATTGGGTTGGTGAGTTTGGTGCTGGATCCAAATAAAAACTTTAGATAACATGGCGCTGGCTCAGCCTTGTTGAAACTTTAAACTTCTATTTCCTAGAGCTAATGGCTCTACAAGGAAACCACCATTTGTGAAGAGGACCAATTCCATTTGGAATAATACTTCATATTTTTCTTAATTGCACAAGGGAGCAAGAAAAAGCAGATTCTCTAATTTCGAATACTTGCCGGCTGTTTGATAAGCATTTTATTGACTTTTCAGGACAGGAAAGGTACAGTTGTTCATTGCCTAGTTCATAATAAATACTGTATGAAGACTAGATTTAGGTGTCTTCCTTTTTCCCCTTGCTATTGATTAAGAGTTGTAACTATTCTTTGTACATCATAGTTAGAATCCTCTGCTAACCTAGTAACTGTTAAACATTCAGACTTTTCTACTAAATTAGAGTTCTTAGTGACTTTTGGAATGGGATGGATACTGCGGATCCTCTCCAAGTAAAATTTTAACATTACAAGTGGAAACATAAGGCTATATTAAGTCATGACATTGTACCCTTCATCCTTCTCTGAAAGAGCTCAAGATATTTTCGGAGTTAATCCTAACAAAAACCTCGGATTTGCTTTACAACTCAGCCAGAAATCTGCGAGGTTCTACAAAACTTTGAAGAGCTGAACCAGTCACTTCAATGTGAGGCTCGCTGTTTTGTTATTTGGGACGGGGATGAAGTGACCCAATACTTTCCAACCCCTTGCAGTAGAAAGAGACTTTTCCAGAATAGTTGAACTCAAAACAAACTTTGTACAGGTGCAAGCACATCATCTTCATCTAACTAACACGATTCGTTATGTGCCGACATGGCACTTAATTAAATGGACTAGTGTTTGACGGGAGAATGTAAGGTTCCTTTGTAAAATTTCCTTGAATTAAATGAAAGATTACAATAGATTTACACTCCAATTACAAGAGAGGGAAGATGTTGAGACTTGAATCTCCCCTTTCTTTAATGCTGGGTTCTTCAGGTGGCGATGAAAAGTGAATCTTGTTTTCCGTTAACCGGGTGAACGTCTGAATCTCTTGGAGAATTTTTTCTTTGGGTGGCAGACGGAGTAACACAGCTCCTGTCGACCAAGAATCTCAAAGAGATTGTGGACAAAGATTAGCTTGTACGCAGCAAGTTGCTTGAAGAGTTGAACTCTCTTTCCTTCCTTGTGGAGGCTCCCAAGTCAAATTTTTCTCCCCAGAATTCTCTCTCTGCCCCCTCAATAGCAAGCAGGGCTATTTATAAAGGTTTCAGAGGTGAACGTGCCCCCTAAGAACACTCCACAATGGAGGTTAACGTCTTCATTATGTGAGCAGTGACTGACCTCATAACAAGGGCAGTTATAACCGAGACGCGGGTTTCGACCCTCGCGCCTTGGTGCTGCAGTGGGCTGAGACGCGACCCTCGCGCCTTGGTGCTGCAGTGATGCTGAGACGCGGGTTTCGATCTTCGCGCCTTGGTGCTGCAGTAGGGCTGAGACACGGGTTTCAACCCTCGCGCCTTGGTGCTGCAGTGATGCTGAGACGCGGGTTTTGACCCTAGCGCCTTGGTGCTGTAGTGGAGCTGAGACGCAGGTTTCGACCTTCGCGCCTTGGTGCTGCAGTGATGCTGAGACGCGGGTTTCGACCCTAGCGCCTTGGTGCTGCAGTGGGGCTGAGACGCGGGTTTCGACCCTCGCGCCTTGGTGCTGCAGTGGGGCTAAGACGCGGGTTTCGACCCTCGCGCCTTGGTGCTGCAGTGGTGCTGAGACGCGACCCTCGCACCTTGGTGCTGCAGTGGGGCTGAGATCAGCCGCGTCTGAAGTTCTGCTTTTTGATGACTTGTCTTTTAATGATTTTTAGACAGCCTACAGAACCCCCTCCAAAGTTTTTGATATTCCGCAGTTGGTTGGGACGGATTCGGAATACTTTAGACTCTAACTGAATTCACCCTTCTCATGATTGGACTGCCAATGCTCCGAGCTTGATCTTGTTTGAAATATGGCCTTCGTGAGTGTACTGTTGAACTCTTTGAAGCCGTCAAAAATGATCGTGGCGAGTGTCTAGATACGCAGTTTAAACCTCCCCGATGCTCTGAGTTTGTCGTTAGTGTACTTTAAATCAGGGGTGGACAGTCGTCTGCTTGTGCCAGTGTACTGTTGAACTGAATTACAGAAGCAAGCATTGAATGCAAGTCCTGCAAACATAGGGGTTATGCTGCTTTAAAGACGCGCCTTCTGTAGGAATGCATCTTTTGGGATGAAGACGCGGCTGTCGCTCTGTGGAGTAGACGCAGCTTTGGCCTAGTTGAAAAGGCGCGACCTTCGAAGGGACGTGTTTTTTGGGATGAAGACGCAGCTGTTGAATGTAAATCCGTGTTGTGAGTGCGTTGCCACGTGTCCTGTAGCTTTAAGGGGACATCTTCTTTTTGGCGCGCGAACTTCGCGCTGCATTAATACGCTTTCCACGCGTCAGACAGAGATTAGGCGTCGAGCCAAGCGCCGCGTATCTCTGCGAATCACTGTGCCTATAAAAGGCAACAGTCTTTCAAGAGTCATCATTAGACTCTCCTTCTTCGTTCGAACCTCTTAGGGTTAAGAAAACTCGAAGCTTTTTGTTCTTCTTGTTTCTTTCATCCTCAACACCGATTTCACGGTCGCAATGGCACCAAAGGCTAAGCATGCTGCTTCGTCTTCCAAGGCCATCGTTCCTGAGACCCAAATGGGCAGTTTCTCTATACAGGAGACCCCTATTTCAGGTATTAAAAAGCATCGGACTTGGTTTCCGCCATTAAAGGGGCTTACAGAATTCTTTTAACACTTAAATCCTTTTTGAATGTGAACCGCCAACGCGGGCTCATGCCCGTGTTTGATCTTCAGGTGCGGTTCTTGAGTCGATAGACAAGACGTAGGTTTGATGACCTTTGCATCTTTTATCTGCTTGAGTACGTACCTGTTTGTTAAACACAGAGCCCCATTGAGCCTTGCGTTTTGGATCCAATACGTAGAATATTTCTAAGTGCGAGGGATTCAGACGCAGATTTCTTACGACTCTTGCGTCTTGTGAGATCAGATGCTGTCTTAATGAATCTTGCGTCTGAGTCCGATACTTAGAAATTTTCATAAGTTCTAAATTTTTAAAACGCGGGCTCCATGCTAGCCTCGCGATCTTGGGATCTGGACGCAGATTTTGATGATCTCCACGTCTGGGTTCATTTCTGCATTTGAGTTGCAAACACTTAATCATTTTCTTTCAGATTTCTAATCAAATGTTATTCTCTTTTGCAGTGCGATATTCCTCCAACCCTCTATCCAAAAAGTGTCACTTCAAGCACGTAGGCAGTGCTGACCACAATCTGACCTTGTGTTGCAGAAGACTGCTCCTGTGACTACTGATAAGTCGAAGGAGCGAAAGGAGAAGATCTCTAAGGTCAGCATGAGGACCTTCCAGAAAATTATCACCGACGGAGTGTTTGAGACGGATTCGCGCACTCCATTAAAGAAACCCGTCTTCTTTTTTGGCGATGGCATTGACGAGAATGGTAGTGCCTTGCATGATAGCGATTACAAGTGGCTTTGCCAGATAGGGGATAGGAAATTCTTTCTTCCCAATATGGAGAGGATATATCCCCTATCCTATCTCCAGCATATGTATGTTCACAGTGCAATGGAATGGGATCTTACCCGATCTGCCTCCGGTGCCTTTCTCAGCATAGTAGGCGCCAAAAGAATACACTCTGGCGGTCGCGAGAAAGAAGTTTTTAGTTTATTTCCCGGATTGGTCAGATCTGAGTATCCAATAGGGGAAACCCTCGGCTCGGCACTACCTTCATCAATCAGTTCATGAAAGTAAGGGGTGATTTTCCCGTTGACTTCCGCCCGCTCGGGTGGGTCCACTCTTCCGATAAGTCCTGGTGGGGCAAGATGGTGGGATTTGTCCTCGTTGAACTCGGAGCTCTGCTGGAACAGGTGGGGCTGTATCATGCGGTCAGTGCTGTGCAGTATGGCATCCCGCAAAGTTCCCATAATTTGTATGGGATCCTGGAGCACTATAACCCTTTGACGGGGACATTCTTCACTCCGGCAGGAGAGATGGGGCTCGCCCTTCATGAGCTATATGAAGTTTCGGGGCTGGTTATGGGGGACACCCCTTATGAAGAATATGTTCCAACTTCTGAAGAGCTTCATCTCTTGAAGAAGGAGTGCCCTCAGATATACGAGGCCTACTGGGAAGTGTTGTGCCACTTCCATATCTGCGGTCAAATAACCTCCTGGAGGACCAGGGGTGTCAAGCAGATGTCTTGGGCGAGCTACCTGTTTAATGGTATAACTGAGAAAGATCACTTAGTGACCATTCTGGCTCCTAGTACCGACGAAGAAATCGCTGAGAGGATTGACACTTCTGTGAGTTCTTACACCACGGAGTCGAATGAAGACACTTTCAAACCTGATACGATTTTTGAAAGTTTTCATCATCAAGCCGAGTCCCCATTTCTGACGGGCGCTACTGGCGGGCTTTCTCATGCTGTGGTTGAAGCGTTGCGTAGTGCCGACACTGCCGCATGAAGTGATAGTCGCCGATGTGGTGTACTTGGCGGTCTTGTTGGCCTATGGCAGGTCTATCGCCCTCCTTCCAGCAATGGCGGATGGAATTCAAAGTGGGTTACGGGCTCTGGTTCAAAGCATGTGCAAGGTGGAGGTCATCGTTGACTCCCAAGGTAGACCAGAGGTTGATTCGGAGGGGAGGCCAAGAGTGAAGACCCCCAACCCCAGGATCGAGCTTCCATACACGTACTTGATGCCTGGTACGTTATGCACTGCCCTTCACTGATGACGCTGGTGTCTCAATCCGAGGGGTTTGTCCCTTTTGTGCAGAAGCTAGAGAACTCCAGCTGGTCTTGTTATTATATATTCTGTGTTCGGAAAAGTATTCTGAATATTTCGAACTATCATCTCGACCGCTGCTTCCCCGAGATTACCGGTGCATCTTATGGGGATAAATTTACTGACCTTGTGGGACCAGATGACTTCACAAGGTTGCCATCAGAAGTCTTCTGGTGGCTGATTAATATTAGACCCGGGTATCTGATCTTTCGGCAAGGGAACTCATGCACAATCGAGCCCTATATGCCGAACCGTTTTGCCTGACAATTCGGTTATGATCAACTATATGTCGGTAATCCCAATGCCAAACTCTCCTTCAGCGAAAATTTGTTGAAGGTGCTCGGGCCTGGTATTACAGTGTGGCTGGGGGGACAAAAGCTTTTCAGCTTGCCTCAAGACGCCCAACTGCGACACGAGCCTCAGTTTCTGCACTTGGTATTTTCAGACTAGCAAGATGCCTGATTACTCAATAAATCACTGATGTATCAAGAGCATTAAAGCGTCTTATGATGACAAATTGGTGTCCAACAGGTGCGCGAGGCATGGATGAATACCAGGCAGCTGAGAAAGAGGCAAGAGGGGAGACAGGGGTGGAACCGAGAGCAGCAGCACCCAAGGAGCAGCCTGCTAAAAGCGTCGACGGGCTGTATCCAAACGTCCCCATGGCCCTACTTCTAAAGTTGAGCCTACTCCGAAGAAGGTCAGGATAGAATCGGGGGCTGAAGCTTCAATGTCCGAGGCCGTCCTTCTGGTGTTGAGGAGCAGAGGGAGGAAGAAGAGGAGGAAGAAATCCCCCTTCTTCGTCCCCGTGGATTACACAGCAGGGGCCCCGTGATCTTAGAAGCAGGGGAGCTTGCAGATGAATCCGTTACAACTGAAGAGGCGGAGCAACTCGAGGTTGACCGGTGGGGAAGGGATGATGTTAAGATTCCAGGGGTCTCAACATCAGCCAGGGTCTTCTTCAGTTCAAGAGAGGAGGGATGAGGAGCAACAGCCTGGGTCTCCTACTGTATTGATGCCCAGCTCGCGGGTAGTCGATCCCAGCCCTACTACTGGGGTACTTGGTGGCAAGGTCTCGATTGCCGAGGCCTCTTGTGTTGCACTATCGTCTTCATCATCCGAAGAGTATGAATATTATTCGGGCGATGAAGTCAATTTTGGTGATGAACCCGCTCTTCCGAATCCGAGTAAATTCTCGCATATTTCGGTGAAAGAGATACAAAGGTGTGACCCTGTGATGGTTTCGCCAATAGCAACAATCGCTGTTGCTGAAGGTACTCTCGTTGTCTTTTTTTTGACCCGGCTTCTCCTTTAGCTAGGGAAAGGTTCTGACGTTTCCTTTTAACTTTGTGCTATAGGGCTGGCCGTTGACAGTGAGGCTGCAACTTCCTCCCATATCGAGGAAATGATACAAGAGCTGGCCCAGCAGGAGGGCGTTGAGGCTCCTACTACTGAAATGCCTCAAGAGAGGGCAATTATCGAAGTTGGGGAGGCCTCAACCCTTCAAGATCTGCCCAGGAATTCGCCATCTTCAAATCCTCAGCTTGGTAAGAGAATACTGATGCATTGAATATCCTCATTTTCATTGTCATGGTTGGCGTTTTGGTGATTGCAGAGAGTGCTGAGGGAGCTCAGGTAGAGGATCTTGCGGCCAACGTTGATCCAGAAGGCAGTACAATTCAAACCTCGACCGAGGAACCCGAAGAGGTCAGGTTTGCTGTTACTTCAGTCGCCGTGGAGGCTGTTACAACAAAAACCGCCTCGGAAGTGTCGGCGACCCTCTCAGTACCTGACGAGCCTGTTGTCGGCCTTACTCCTGCGCAAGATGAATTGATTCCCGTCTCTCGCCCTATAATGGAAAGGGGATCCGGAGCACATTAGCAGAGTTCTCTCCAACCAATGACATCATGGAGGAGCTGGCACGTCAAATGGTGCAGTAATTTTTGCTTCTATGCGATCATGTATTGACCTCATTCTTCTGGAGGCAGCTCTTTCGAGTTTGCCCGAATACTTCTCGAAAATCAGATCGAGAACATTAGTCATACTGGGGTTCCCTCACAGGATAGGGCATGCCTGATGCTGGTGCAGCAGCTGGGAAGTGATCTGAAAGAGCTCAAGTCCTGAAAAATGCTGACTCAATAGATGAGACTCGAACAACCTTGAATAAGCTTCTTGCCGCTCAGGAACATGAGCGAAAGGAGATGGAGGAACAAATATCTGAAGAGACCCGCCATTTCCAGCATTTCCAAGCTAACCACCAAAAGCTGATTGGCGATTCAAGGGAATCTGAAATCGTCATACAGAGAGCAGAGCAGGTTATTGCGACGGCTCAAGCTACCATAGCCAAGGCAGAAGCCTTGATTGAGGTAAATGAACAGAAGCTTGCCGCTGCTAGGAAGAAGCTGGAGGAGCTGGAAACTACCAAGATACAGGCTGAGGAGAACCTTTCTGCTCATTCCTTCAAACTGGAGTCTCTTCAAGCATAGCTAGCTGCGAAGAAATTTCTGTCTGAGGAGTTGCGGGTCCAGGCTCTTATGGAGGCTGAGAAAGCGCGTCAGCACGAGATGTATCGTCTTCGAGAACAAATCCGTTCTTTGGCGAATCAAGATTATTAGCCTCCTCCTTTTTTCTGTTTGTAAAAAAGAACACTCTATTCGTCGAGAGTGTTGTATTACTTTTATCATTTTTGGATCAAATAATAAAAGTCTTCAGAATTTTGCTCCATCTTCATTGTTTCACTATAGATGAATTCAATTTCCTAACCGCAGTCTTTGACTGTAATCCTTGACTGGCCATGAATAATAAACTCAGGCTGAACTGAGTTCTTGGGCGAAACGCGGCTCTGATTTATAGTGGAGACGCGGTCCTGGGAAACGCGACTCTGACCGTTCAAGCTTGCGCGAAAGACGCGGCTTTGATTATGGAAGGACGCGGTCTTATGCTCCTCAAAACTGACGCATAGATCTCAGCCAGTTAATGAGGACGCGGTATTGGCTCAGTAGAGGTGTGGCTGGACCCTTGACAAGATGCAAACTCAAATTATATTGAGTTTATGATAGGAACACAATTGTCGTCTCGCATGTAGATGCAGCTTTAGGATCCCTGTAAATGACATAGGCCTTTCTGTTGTGGACGCAAGTTTCGGACGTAGCTTTCAAGTTTTTGGACTTCAAAGCGCGATCTCGGAGGGGTCCCATTTGCTGAGGGGACGCGGCTCGAACCACTCCGAGAGACGCGGTCGCGGCTCTCTTAACAGGAATGAGAAGGACGCCGCCTTCGAATTCACAAAGGGACGCAAGTTTCAGGACGCGGTTCTTGGGCCTGCGTTTGGTGCAACTTCCCAGGCGTTACATGCAGCTCATCTTAAAGACTTGTTAGATCTTTAAATGTCAAATCGGCATTGACGATTGGGGACTCGTGTTCTC